>JAXQQM020079484.1:0-15684 GCA_034641835.2 Pinus albicaulis
CAAGGTTACTTGGAAGCGGGAGCGGGAGCGAAGTGCGGAGCGCCATTTTTAAAAGCTTCTGGTCCGGAGCATTTTCGAGAGCGTTTATATATATATATATATATATATATATATTTTTTTTTTTTTTTAATATTTTTAATATTTTTAATATTTTTAATATTTTGATGCATATATATCAACAAAAACATGTAGAATGATGAATTAGACATAAAAAACATAAAAACATAGATTGAATCATATAACATCAATCATCTAGAAGTTATAATCTTCATCAACCACACCCACGAGTTGGAAGCATACAACATATTGACTGTTGAGTCTCGCAAATCATCAATCTGAAGGTTTCAAGCTTTCAAAATTCAATATATAACATTTATCGTCATTGATATATAACATTTATCATCATTGATTTCAAATTTCAATATCTAACATTTATCATCATTGATTCATTGATTTCAAAATTCAATATACATTTATCATCATTGATATATAACATTTATCATCATTGATATATATCATTTATCATCATTGATTTCAAAATTCAATATATAACATTTATCATCATTGATATTATATAACATTTATCATCATTGATTCATTGATCACCATATAACTTTCATGAAACATCATATTCATAATTCATAATGACTTGTAAACAGTAAACTTATAAATGCCAACTTCAAAGTTTCACCTTTCAAATTCAAACTTCAAACTTAAATTGTCATTAAATATATGAAATCAGAAAGAGTCAAGTTTCAACTGTTCAACTGTCAACAACAATTAGAAAAGACTAGTAAACAACAAATCTATTTTATCTCCTGGCTGGCCCCTTGCCACGCCCACGAGAAATGTCTAATTTGTGCAAGCCATGAGGAAATGGTGGTCTTCTAGTACTCTCAGGAGTACCACGACCATGACTAGAAGGTGGAGGCTGGATCTGCAAAGGAACAATAGTGTGATATCGAGAACTGGTGCTGGCACCCGCACTGGCACCCGCACTGCTACTAGTAGATGGTGGGACTGGCCCTGTGTGTGGCGGTGCTGCTGATGCTTCATCATCATCCCTAAAAAGTTCTGCTTCCAATTCTTTCATATGTACCATGCCGTCCTCCAAATTATCATCCTCTAGGTTGTTGTCCCAGACTCTGTATGATTGATCCTCATTTGCCCGATCACAGTAATGGCTCAACAACCTCAAGTTGTAATGCACATAAACCAATCTTTCAGCTCGGTTTTCATTCAGCCTGTTTCTTCTCACATTGTGTATGATGCTGTAGGTGCTCCAACACCTCTCTGCAAAAGAAGCGTTCACAACCTGTGAGAGAACTTTTTTAGCCAACTTTGGCAAAAGTCCCATGCCGCCATATGCTTCCCACCATGTGAGAGCATCAAATCTGTCCCTGTCTTCCATTGCATAGAAAGAACCAAAGTTAGCAGTGCAATTGAAGTATTTACCTAATTCAAGGCGCAATCTAGCACATTCCTCCCTGTCAGGTACCAACTTGTCCAATGCCTTCATGTACCCCTCTTGTACTTCTGGATTTGTGTGAGCATAGTTATTAAAACCGGAACCGGTGACCGGACCGGTGGACCTAATGAATCGGGTTTCTAACCGGGAGCGGTCATATCTCAATGAACCGGTTTTAAAAAAAATACATTAAATAATTATTTTTTAATAAAAAAATTATTTTAAAGATTTGCAACCATGATTCCAAGCCAATAGAGACAAAATATGCAAAGTTTGCTCATTTATATACCGTGCAAAGGTGAATATATCAAAATGGCACCGAGTGCAATACATATCATCGAAAAATACATAAGAAATGAGGCTCCAAATGGCCCATAAAGTCCAAAAACAATGCTACAAGCTATGAGGCCATTGGCCTAATACAAGACTACATATTAGTGATCAACAACATGATCACTCCTCATCATGATCAAAATCATCACCACTACTAGACAAAGGATCATCAACATGAGCTACATAAATAATATGGCTCAAAGTTTGAGGACTCCTAAAACTCCTCTACAACTTTAGTAGTAGTAGTAGTAGCAAAAATAGACATCAAAACTACAAATCAACGAGCAACATGGTCTCTCATGAAACTCATCATTGATTCATCGCTACTAGAAATGGGATCATCAACAAGAGATACATAAACATCATCTAGCTCAAAGTCTTCAGACTTGGATTGCTCAACCTTATAACATGATAGAAATTGAAAAAGTTTAACATGTGTAACCAATGATTTTGGTTTGAGTGAAGGGTTCATCTCCTCAACCTTAAAATGCGGTAGAAAAATATTAGCATGCCTAACCAGTTGTTTTCCTTTGATTGAAGGGTACATCAAGGTTCTTAAAAGACTTCATGCTCTTGATCAAATGCCAATATCATACCCTTACACATGATAGAATCAAATGGAAACATTGCAAATTCCCAAACCATGAAACCCTGAAAACCATTAAGTCTGCTGAATTTTGAGTGAAACCTAAAATTCTAGTTTCTCCATATGAAATCCA
This sequence comes from Pinus albicaulis, assembly GCA_034641835.2. NCBI lineage: Eukaryota > Viridiplantae > Streptophyta > Pinopsida > Pinales > Pinaceae > Pinus > Pinus albicaulis. The sequence continues at coordinate 2,521 of JAXQQM020079484.1, forward strand.
ATGAGGTCGAAACCACTCTTAAACATTCTGACTCATTTCATGGTAATGTTAAAAATTTAAGTAAAAGGTCACTTTTACTTTAAGAATTTAACATTACCATGAAATGTCAATGCTTCCCTTACCTCCACATCAGTCCTAAAACCCATTTCTGGCCCTAAACAAATCGTTTTTTCATTGAAAAAAATTTCCGCCCAGTGGGAAGCGTTTTTTGTTTCGGGGAGCGTTCGGGAGCGAACACTCCCCGAGCGCTTCCGGCGTTTAAAAAACGCTAAGCGTTTTTTGTTTCGGGGAGCGTTCGGGAGCGAACACTCCCCGAGCGCTTCCGACGTTTAAAAAACCGACGTTTAAAAAACGCTCCCGAAGCGTTTTTTAAACGCCGGAAGCGCTCAGGGAGCGTTCGCTCTCGAGCGTTTCCGGAAACGCTCCCGAAAAGGCAGGGAGCGTTTTAACAGGTTCGGAAACGCGCTCCCGAAAACGCTCCCCTCAGGAAGCGTTTTCGGGAGCGCGTTTCTGAATGCTCCCAAAACGCTCCCGCACGGAGCGCTTCGGGAGCGGGAACGAGAGGTGGGGGGGGAAGTTTCCCCGCAGCCTAGCTGTAGACCATCTGCAAGGGCTTAGATGATGGTATAAGTGATGCCACACCACCATACAAGTCCTGGGTCATCTGCAGGTTGATCTGCGGTCCAGCACGAGAATATAAACACGAAAGCAGAATAACACGGCTACGGAAACAATACACAATCTTTATTATGGGAAGAGATGAACATTTTATAACCAATGCCATCATTCTCCTTATTTTTATTTTTTAATTACAAAAGATATTTTCGAAAATCAAATGCATTATTAGATAAAGCAAATACATTGAGATGTTTCCTTCTTTCCTAGATTTTTAGATGTTTCCCTCTTTTCTACTCTTAGATGTTTCCAAGGAAGAGTGTAACTTTTCTTGGTTGCCCAAGCGGTGAGAGGTTCTTTGATTTTGTGTCCTTCTTGGTTGCCCAATTCCTCCTGCTTAGATTAGGAAGCGTCCGGCCACTCCACCAAATGAGGAAAAGTGCATTGTGATATTCTGCAATCTGCATTTTGCTGTGCTAGTGTGCATCTTTTCCGACCAACTTCCGGATATGAGAAGTATGGGCTGGCATGTATTTTGTTCTTGGAGTCCATAATTGTATCTTTGAGTAGAGGAGGCTGAAAATTTGGAATATTATCGGCCGGATGACGGATTGTAGCAATTCCTCAATGAGAGGTGGTTCAAATAGTTTGAGATTATTAACATTAAACACATCATGGATGCCAAGTTTGGGAAAGGCAAGTCCAAGCGATATGCATTTTCTCCAATGCGTTCCAAAACATTATACGGGCCATATTTAGGAGGGTGCGGCTTATGATGCTAGCCTTGAGAAGCGTTGCTTGTCCAATAGGAGCCACATGGTCTCCAAGTTGAAAATACAAAGGTGTTCGTTGCTTGTCATGCCTCTATTTGGCGCGATTTTGAAATTTTGCTTGCAAAGCGGCAGTTACTTGAACTTGGCGTTGAGAAATGGAGTGTATAAAATGAGGAGGCGATTTTTGTTCACATTGTTGATGTGCGGACCCGGGGAAGGGGTGATTGCAGGTAACTCTCGGAAGGGGTGCACTTGGGCTGGCTCTTGCTTATACGAGGATCAAGGCGATAGATGGGGTATTGGGTAAGGAAGCACCGGAAATAGGATCGATGTGGTGTTCAACGGAGAGCGTCTTTGAGTAACCTTTTGTGGGTTGGGTGAATACATGCAAATTCTTGGAGTAGAGGATCCATTGTAGGAGGCATTGGATTGGTGAGGTTGTACGACGACGGGACGAACCAAGCACGAAGAAACACCTTGGTTTAAGAGTGTTCTCATAATGGGAGCTTTAACGATAGAGAGGTTGAGTTGATGAGCTAGGCGAGGATGTGAGCACATAGGTGCGCCCATCGTCTTGCAAGTGGTATTGGTGATCTATAGCATGATAAATGACATGTCTAGCCTCTTGGTATGGAATGCACAGCAATAATCGGCACGATCGAGAGGAGAAACATCACATACCACGATATCACGGAAAGGTCCAATAGCAATTGTGACACAACATTGGGAGATGGTAAGACGAGGGCCCGTCCTTTTGGACTAGCAGAGACGTACGGGTGTGGGTGAGGAGTGGTGGGGAAGGCAAAGGCGTTCAACCAAGTCACGGGCCACAAGATTCTTTTTTGACTCCCATTGTCGAGAATAAGTGTGGCCAACTCATGTTTGATTTGAAAATTATGGGTAAACAAAGGCGTAACGAGAGGTGTTTGTTGCATTAACGGTCATGAGGATGAGAGAGGGTCCACTTTGGTAGGATTTTCCAGAGAAATAGGTGGAAGTTAGGCGGTGGCATTTGGTTGCTCCACCTGCAGCAAAAAAGTCTTGTCTCGAGTGTAGATTTTTCGGTACTCGAAAATCTTTGCCAAAAGCATGTGAGTTGGTCTTATGAAAAGTACACCGAAGTGTGAGGTGTGGGGGATGATGCAAAGGCAACATTAGAAGAACCGGAGGGAGATGGACCATTCACAGCCGATGGGATCGAATTGGAGTACTTACTTTGCGTTCCACGGCTAGGGCACGAATAAAGGCCTTGTCTAATGAAGCACTATCGAACAACTCAACTTCGTGTCGAAAAATCATTAGCAAACCGGAGTGGGGTGTGATAGTGGTACCTCTTCGGGATCGGAGATATGGAGTTGAATGCGCAACTTGCGGAAGACATCAATGTAAGCTTGCAGCGATTGATTGGGTAGTTGTCGAAGTTGTAACCATTTGGCCGGAGATTTTGTATATATCCTGGAGGATAGAAGCGTTCTGCGTAATGCCTCGCAAGGGTCCAGATGTGATAGGCGTCGATGCGGGTCTCGGCTTGTTCTCAAGTTCGACAACCAAGGACTTATTTTCAAGATGAGTATCCCACCATGTTTGTGCTAGGCCTTCCAATTGTAGGCCCAGGCGATGCGAGTTTCATCTCTCCTCTTCCATCGTTGGACGGGTTACGGAAATAGTTGGAGAGGCTGAACCAGAATCAACGGTTCACCATTCATTTGCCCTAAGAATTTAGGCCGATTTGAAAGCGTATGTCAGGCGCATTTTCCACGGAAGACGTTGTTGTTGTTGCGACGTAATTAGCTCTTGAAGGAGCCCCTAGCTAAATCATTTGCGGCGAGTTTTGCGGTGGAGGGCTCTTGTCGCTCTTGACGGGGCGGCATGGTTACTGCATCCACCAAATGGATTGAAATGTATGACCCTTTAAAACAAAACAAAAGAAAACAAAAAAATTTCAAACGAGGGTGGATGGCTTCCAAGATCTTGAGCTCCAATACCAATTGATCTGCGGATAAAAACGAATATAAACACGAAACGGGGAATAACACGGCTGCGGAAACAATACCACAATCTTTATTATGAGGAAGAGATGAGCATTTTATAACCAATGCCATCATTCTCCTTATTTTTATTTGTAATTACAAAAGATATTTTCAAAAAATCAAATGCATTATTAGATAAAGCAAATACATTGAGATGTTTCCTTCTTTCCCTGATTTTTAGATGTTTCCCTCTTTTCTACTCTTAGATGTTTCCAAGGAAAGAGTGCGCTTGTTCTTGGTTGCCCAAGCAGTGAGAGGTTCTTTGATTTTTGTGTCCTTCTTGGTTGCCCACAAGTGCATGATGTAACTGTGGGGATGGCTAGACATGGTGAACCAGGTGCATCTTCCTTGTCCAATAGGTGAACCACGAGCAATCTATGAATGAGTCTGGGGATGAAGGGGAACAACCTAGGTCACATGCCATGGTTCAAGGGTAGCTAATAAAGGGAGGCCCACACTTGGGTAAATAATGTGTAGGAGGGGAGCAATCGTGGTACATGAGTTACCTCGACAGCAGTTTTCCACCCTTCTTCATATGCCTTTTGCCTTTTATGGTTTTTCTTGGGTTAAGCGCTTGGGTCTATAGGGGATGGCTAGTTGAAGACCATCATGGATACATTTTTCTCCACAGGATATCACCCACAAAATGGTGGGTAACACCTCCAGACTTTTTGTTTGAGTACCAAGCTTTGAGAAGAATGTTTGCGGCCAACAATGGTTATTTTGGAAAGATAGCACAAAATCGGATACATTGGCTATGAAAGCATCTCTCCTAGGTGATAGTTTTGAAATATGTTACTAGGTTCGGTCTTCATAATGACATATGTAATCATGATTTTTGTTTTCAATGTAAAAAGAAGAATGAATTTATTATTGTTGTTCTTGAGGCATGGGTTTCATGCTCAAGGGAAATTTATTTTTAGGTCAAGCACACATTGAGTGCTTGTAGGGTTTGTCATTTAGTCTGAAGACAATTGGGTCATTTTCATGTATTGAAGACCCATTTGGGCATGTTACATGTTGTAAAGAAAAAATTATTTGAGTCAAAGTAGAGTCAAAAAATCCTTCAAGACACGTCATGATGCAAAGATCAAGTGACCTTCGAAGTACAAGTCGACCTAGTTAGAAGGACAAGTCGGCCTATTGGACGATTGAGAAGCCTATATAAAGGAAACGCAGCCTCATTCATTTACCTCAAGCATCGAAGTTCGATCAAGCTAGAATAAGAAGGCTAATACCTAGCGAAGAAAATAGAAACAAAAGGAAGGAAGAACATAGCACTTTGGGGACGATTTTGGGCTATATTACTCCACATGTTGAAGGTTAAGGAAAAGGTCTCATCTCAGCGAAGGAGAAAGAAGGACAAAATCTCCAACATTCACTCACACGTGTCACCTAGGATTTACACTTGGAAAAGCTGCTTTGGAGGTTGAAGTGCCAGAAGAATCTCTTGGGAGGTCGAAGTTGTAGAAGAATCTATAGGGAGATCGAAATTGCGAAGAGCTCTATTTGAGGAGGTCGAAGTTAACGAGAAGAATCTATTGGGAGATCAAAATTGATTCTTTGAGGTTGGGATTCTTGGAAAATCTCATCAAGGAGAAAAGGTTTGAATTGGTCTTGGAGGAGTCTTGTTCAAGGGTCATAGATCTTGGAATTCGTCGATTGAAGTTCTATAAGAAGAGAAGAATTCTTGTGGGCTTTCCTCTCAAGATGAGAGGTTTTGGCCACAGTTGATAAGCACATATCTGTGTCCTCTTGTCTTATTGGTCTTTATGGTTTGGTAGGCATTTGATAGAAAAGAGAACACTAAATGTAATAAAGGAAAGAAGAATCTAATTAAGAAAAATATATCACAAGCGATTTATCAAAGTAAGAAATCTATCCTACTTACTGCCCCTAGATTTCTCAACATGGTATCAGAGCTAAGGTGACTACGAACGGGGAAAGGCTGACTTAAGAAGGATACTCAAGGGAAATTTGAAACCTGAAAGATCATCTGCAGGAAACATCAAGAGCATCAATCATCGAAGAACTAACCCTCTCATCATATTGAAGAAAGTAATTAAGGAGCATCAAAGAATACCGCAAAACCCTAGCTCGTTCAAAGAGAGGTTCTTCAATTGAAGCATTCAGCAGGAAGCTTACACATTGATCAATCTTCATCACAAAGAAAAAGAAGAACTCCAAGGAATCGAAATCCACTCAATCCAAAGGAAAGACCCTACATTTGAAAAACTGCAACGAGAAAGCCACCACATTCTACACTATCATCGAGGAAGCAAGAAGAGGCATTGTCATCATCATCGAGGAATCAAGGTGATCTCCCTCTCCTTGATCAGGATCACTTTTAGAGGAAGACATCTTCCATCATCAACATCATTAAGGCATCAAGTTGAAGATATCACCATCGGGAAGCATCTTCACTTGACAAGTAAGTACCTCTATATTTATGTTTGAATTTGCTATCAAAATGACTTCACATTTTGCAGAAGCCAACAAATTGGTTAAGGTCATCAAAATTTCTTGCATGGAAGAAGAGGAGTGATTGATCCTCATAGAAAATGAATTTGTTGAATATGTTAAGGGTTCAATCACTAAGCCTCCAAAGGACGAAGCTCAAGCTCTAGGTAAGTATATGAAAGGGAAATTAAGGGATCAAAGGATTCTCATAGAATCCATCAAGGATCCCCTCATACCTTATGCAAAATTGGAAACATCAAAAGAAATCTACGAGAAGTTAGTTGAATTGTTCTCCCAGTAAACTATTTATTGATCATATCTATAAGAATAGAGCTATATAAGATGAAGTGTATCAAAGAAGGACTAGCCTCATATCTCATGAAATTTGTCGAAATACGAGGCCAATTGCAAGTGTTGGGGGGAAATAATGTCTAATAAAGAAATGACCATCGTGGTGCTCAATGCACTACTAGAGGAATGGGGCAACTTTGTATCAAACATCTATGGAAAGAAGAAAGCTACCCCATTCGGTGAACTTTGGTCATTGTGTAAAATTGAAGATACGGAGTTGAAGGCAAAAAGCGATGTAGGATCAAGCAGGCAAGTTCAAGCATTTGGTGCCCGCCAGCTGGAAGGGAAAGGAAAATTTGAGGAAGTTTGTTCCTCAAAAAAAAGAAGATCGATATGTCGAAGATCCAATGCTATGGTTGTCGGGAATATGGGCACTACGAGGGAAATTGTCCTAATCTCAAGAAGGACAACAAAAGGAAAAGAAAATATTAAACCTATATCATTGAAGAAGTGGAAGAACACAAGAAAAGAGAAGAAATCAAAGAAGGAAGTGAAGATCTCTCTTCACTGACTAAGATAATCTCCTTCACTTAGTTCTTTTCGGTTTTATGATAATAGCTATTACGGTCGGAAACATTATGATAGGATACATCATATTAGAAGACGACATCATATAATTGAAGTGACTCATGACATCATTAAGATAAGCGGTGGAAGTCTACATGGTTGTAACAATCATCATAGAAAGAAAGTAGCTCTTGTTTACCTCATTGAAAGCAAAAGTAGTACTTATGGGTAGAAAGAAAGTCATCTAGCATGATAAAGGATATAAAGTTCTGTGCATCATCATCATTAGGAAGGAGCATTTGCAAGATGAGGATAATCAAGATCCTCCCTTGGAATCTTCATTAGAAGGTTCACCTCTCTTGGAAGAAGCAGAGTGTCTAGGCTGAAGTCATTTCACCTTGTCTTGAATCCATTGTTTAGAAGGATGAGGGTATGGTGACAATGGAGTGTTGCATGTCAAGATGGTTGAAGTACTTTCAATCAAGGAGAAGGTAGTTCTTAGAAGGAAGTCTAGATGATCAAAAGGAGAAAAGAGGTATGTATATATTTGATAGATTAAGTCATGTCATCATATAGTTGTAGATAGCATGGGTAAATGCTCTACCTCATAAGCATGATCAAAGAAAAGGGATCTCTTCCCTTGGAAAGATGCATGAAAGCACATATTGACAAGGTAAATCAACATAATATGTCCTCATATGGAATATGAGGTAGTTGACAAAGATGGAGGAACTATGGATGGAAATTCTGGGAGACGATATGTGAAGAAAGAAAAAAGAGAGATGCGCAAAGATGCAACTATAGTCATGTAAGAAAATATAATAAATCAACATGCGATGACTAGAAAGAGGTGTTGTGACATCTCCATAGAAAAGGTATGAAGACCTTGATAGATTACGCCAAAGGAATGAGACTCTTGACATTAAAAGTCTTGGAGATGTGTTTATGTAGGATGTTGATGTTGTGTTAGAAACCAACTCCAAAAATAAGAAGAAAAGAGTTCAACGCCTTAGAAATGAGCCACTTGGGGGCAACCTCCTTTAAATTACATAAATGAACAATTCTTAGATGATTCAAATGACAAAACCTCCCTTTCTATATATAGGAGTCCATGGGGTCACAATATAATCCTAGCCAACCTAACAATAATAATGTGAGGCTATGATAAAAATAGTGGGGTTTTATGGGGCACAATAATAACAATATGGGGGCTACAAGGGTCCAACAATAACAATAAGGGGCTACACTAACAACAATATGGGACTACACTAGTAATATAGGGATCTATCATGCCCCTCTCCTTCAAACAAGTGTTGTCCTCAACGATTATTTCTTGATGCTTTTGTATAAAATTCTCATCCTCCCATGTGGAATCTTCAACGGGTAAGTTCTTCCACTTGCGAGATACTGCGAAATTGATTGATTTCGTAGTTGTCGAGTTCTTGTTTAACATCCTTTGCTTCAAAACTTCTTTCGGTGCGATGTTGATCTTCCTGTTGTAAAATCCAATCCTATTGCAACAAGCGATGTTAATTATTCTAATTGTTTAATTAAACTAACAATTTACTTGTAGTTTTCTACGACAAATATCGAATTAAATTCACTTTGCGACCTACACAACATAAAATGCGGAAAATACAACACGGGGAAAGATAGAAACACACACACACATAAGTACACCGTTATTTTTGGACAATCGTCCCCGAAAAACTCAACTTGGGAAAATCGATTGCAACGGTAGGGGTTTTAATATTATGCAATAGTAATCGAGTACAAATCATTGGATGCACAACTTGGCTATCGTCTGGAAAAGCGTGAAAGAGGTGGTGATAAAATATCCTGTGACACGGGAAAATCGACGCGTGCACTTGCTGAAGACAGGCGCACTGCTGCTTGCTATCTCAACGCGGTAACGTACTTTGCATACACGATCACCACGTCACGACTTGTGGGACCGTCCTCCTCCGGTGATCTCTGCTAAATGGAAACTCGACCCTCTAGCCCTTCGGACTTACACATTGGCTTCCGACACTAGATCTCAAGCTGTCTCCTAGCAAGACGGGAACTCCCTGCGAAATTTATGTGTTGCCTATCTTGCGTGGGGCTATGGCCCCGCCTCTCTTGTGGTTCTCAACGTCTTCTACCCCTTTCTGCCCTCCCAGGATCTGGAAAACTTCCTTCGATCTACTATCACACTTCCCCTCTCTAACGATCTTATTTTGGATCTCTCTAGTATCTGTTATTTGCCTCTGCGAAGTGATCACCCAGCAGGTGATCTCACCAAATCTAATTATTGTTCTCAAATTGATAGGCTCCTTCTTATAATCTCTTGTTGACATATCAACGACTGAGATTAGATCTTAATCAATGGCACGATTATCTAGGACTCAATCCACGCCTTTATCTAGAAGATTCACACAGATTTAATTAATACCCATAATTATTCTCATTTCTAAGTTTAGATTTAAGAATACATTAAAAATAATTAATTATTTTAATTAAATCCTATAGAGATTGGAATTTCCCCAAACGATTTACAGGTATTAGAGAATGCATGTGTCTTAGCCTATACTTGCAAAATCTCGAGGCTAGAGCGCATTCGATGCTGCAAAAATCAGCAGTCCACCTAGCCATTGCAAAGAAAATTATAAAAAGCTAGTCCTTCCTCTCATTCGAGTTGTTGTTGAATTTTGAGATCAAATACCATAAATTTTTTTATTTTAAACATCTTGTGTACGGTTGTGTTGGAATTTTCCTATTCTACTTTTTCTTGGCTCTTGTTTTAACATGTTTAAATATGATAAACACATAGAATACAAGTTACATATAAGCTGAAGGGATCATTCACTAAGGGGTTACATAGTCACATGGAGGGTGAAATGAAGGTGCTAGTCTTCATTGCAAACATCTGGAGGTTGGGGCTATTGGAGCTGTGGGTCAAACCCTTATCGGTATCTCCAGCTAGGTGAAGATTTCTTCAGTCTCATAGTTGACCAGTCGGACACACTTCTCTAGAAGTCACTCCAAGTTGGAGCTAGAAGCTTGTGAAGTACCTTACACAAAGGTGGGTGTGAGATAATCTTCTCGACTTCAAACTCATCTCACTTTTCAATGTACAAGGCTGACTTAAGAGTGCTTGTGATTCACAACCCAACACTTAAAGGTAATATTAGGCTAAGGTAAGCATATCTCAACAACCATCCTATTTTTTCAAAAACTATTTTTTTTTTGTCCTTTTGTTTTTTTTGTTTTGTTTTATTAAAATAAATTACAATCTTGCATTTACCATCCTATTTTTTAAAAAACTATTTTTTTTTTCCCTTTTGTTTTGTTTTATTAAAATAAAATGCAAGCTTGCATTTTTCTGAATTTTGTCTTAAATATTAGCTAGCAACCCTTGGTGTTTTGAGCTATAAATTTAGACTCTATCCAAGGGTAAGAGATGCCTTGTTTTGGGCCTTTCAACACATATTTCACGAGGTATGTTAAGTTGGTTTTGCAAATATGTGTTATTATTATATTTTTTTTTAACAAAAGTGAGTACTTCTCTTAAGTCAGCGCCCGAACATAGCAAAATACTCGGGAGATGGTTACAATTCTTTTCCATATAATTGTTTCTTCAAAGAATAACTTGGAGGTGGAACCAAAATTTCTGTCTTCAAACCTACTATTGTAGATGAACTACATACTGCGTACAATCGACAAGCATATAGCTTGCAAAAAATGCCTAAGAGAAGGATATATTTAGAACAAGAGTTCGTGGTCTAAAGGGAGAGAAATCAACACCCTAGGGCCTATTAAGATCAATTAACATGTTGCCATGAGGCTGATTAGGAACATTACTTGCAGAACTTTGATTTTCCTATATTGCCATCTGCATGTGCATGTCATTGATTTTCCATGATAAGGCATTTGTTTCATCATCCTGTTGTTGTACTTTGGCCTTTAGAGACCGAAGTTCTTCCATTTGCTGGTGTATTTTCCAATTTAAATCCATAATTTCGAGGTGTAAGTCTTCTAGACTCTGTCGACCCTTGATTCCAATGCTGCTGCCACCTACAATAGCTAGTGATTCTTTTCTAAGCGCCATTCTACATTTACCAGAAGGGGTGAATCAATTAGCAGTGAGTACCAGGTAACGGGTAGAACAGGGGTCAATGGATGGGTGATAGAGAGGGGTTGAAGGACTAGCGATAGAGTGTGTGTTTCCAAGTGGCCTGATATGGTCAACTGAGAGGACTAGGGAGAGTTAGGGGGAGAACCAAAGAATCCCTTGCTTTGAATATACAGAGAGAAAATTTCAAAGTCAACAGATATACCTTCAGAATGCAGAAGGTTACAGTGGGCAAAGAAGAAATCATCCATGAAGATAGAGGGATACCTGGAAGCAGGAGACAAATCAATTTGACTGTAAAGCCCTTTGTAGCAACAAGCTTTGAGACTAGTTACTTCGCCACGATTAGGAGTAACTGATACCTTCGATAGTGGCAACTTGACACTCGCTATCCCAGAGAAGGTAGCAGCAACTTGACACTCGCTATCCCAGAGAAGGCAGATGTAGTGTTTTGAACCAAATTGGAGGGAGTGGCAGGGTAGAAGCAGAGATTCACCCTGCAATCCAACAGGGAAGCCTGTGATGCCCTTATTTAACAAAGATGCTCGAGTCTCCTTGCATGGACCGTCTATATTCCACTCACCTCCAGCATTGCCATTGACTAGGCAATTGTTCCAGGATTTTCCCAATTCACCATAGACAACACTGTAAGTTGCAGAAATAATCTTCCAACTTAGCAAAATTTGTCGGCGCCGTAACAAACTCAACCTCCGTGGAGGCCATATAAAGAGCAACGAAGTGCTGCCCATAGATTTAATACCAGGGCCGGAGAATTTAATTTAGAATAGATCTCATCGCCATTAAATTTTATGATCAACCACCCCTCTGATGCCATCAACACTTCTGTCAAATCCAAGTTTAGGTTATGGCGCTATACAGCTTGAGCTCCTGGCGCATGCAAGGTCTTATGGAGAGGAGCGTCAGCATGACGTGTATGCTTGCCAATCGCCACCTTGCCCCTTATGATATGCCAAGTGGGTAATTCATGGACCATATTAATGGAGTTAATATATGGGATGGGTGGGGAGGGTGTATAGTAGATATCAACATTGTTTGTTGCATATTTTCGATCAGGCTTGGAAGAGTTACTCTAAAAAAATTTAAGAAGACCATGTCTGAAAAGAATTGAGTAATGGGATGTTTCTCCATTCTAGCAAATTATTGATGTCAGCTTGGCTTGGTTTTAAGATGCATGCAAGGTTTGCTTGCTCACCCACTTCCTTATTTAGAGATTGAAGGATATGGAAGAAAGTCTTGTGTTGAAAGTGATCGAGGACCCCCAAAATTCTATGAAGGAGTAGCTTAAGCTGATTATATTTGGGAAAATAGCCTTTATATAGATGTTGGATAGTAAGAAGAGTCGCCCAAAATTACAAGCTTAGTATTCTCCATTTCCTTTGCCAAACTTATCTCGAGCAAGAGTCCATACATTTCAGCCTGGTTGTTGGTCCTCTTACCTAGCCCCTACGAGTACTTAGTCACTTGCTCTCCCTCAGGCTTAAGGATAACCCCTCCCCCTCTTGCCACCCCTGCAGATCTATGTTATTTTATAGCCATATGTAGCTCAGATATTTCAGAATTCAAGGTGCATACTACAAGGGCTTCCTCCAAGTAAGTATTAATTATTAAAACCCTCATAACAATTTCCTGATTTATTTTTCCAAATTTATATCATTTTTCTATGAATTTTAGAGCTTATTCCAGCCACTAAGAAGAAATATTTAAGAGCTGGAATGAATTTATGGGTTTTTACCCAGGTGGGGATATGACCCCAGACGCTTGCAATACATTCCCAACTCGTAGGAAATGCAAATTTGTTGTAGATCTAAATCTTAGGAAGTATAACTTTGACATATATTTGCTGTCCTAGCTTCCCCCACCACCAGATTACCAATCTAGAGTGCACAATCACTTGTGGGTGGCCCTGAAAATGGATTTTCTTCTCTGTTCCCTTCATATTTTCTGCAATTTTCAGACCTGCAATCATAGGGAAACAAGTAGAAATACACAAGGCAACCCCTTACCAAAGGCATACTTCAAGGAAAAATTATATCTTTGTTAAGTTGTTAAAATTGGACAACTAGGTCCAAACTCCGGGTTGTGCTGCTCAGATGACGATCGCAATATTTTTATTGGATTCCTCTTTTGGAGAGGTGTAAGATTGATCTAAAGATCATCTCGATTGGATGAGTAGAACATGTACTTTGAATTTATTCCACTTATGTGCTAGGTCGGCCTGGAATAAAATATAGACTTAAATGTCTTAAAGGACGTGTCACACACCCCCAAAGATTCCTATATATTGGAGAGACTT
>JAXQQM020091379.1:0-40631 GCA_034641835.2 Pinus albicaulis
TGTATTTTATGTGGTCAAGTCCTGAAGTTTATTGCACCATTGTTTGATGATCTATATGCTCTGAAAATGAGTCATATAACACTTAATTTCTCATCTCTTAGCATTGGTGATGAGGATTACATCTTGTGACATTGTTTAAAGTGTCCTTAAAGTAAATCAATACACAAGGTTGACAGAGTTTTAAGCAATTCAGGGTTTCAACTCCCTCTGAAGGAAAACCAACAACATAATAAGTCCAAAAATCTAGACTATAAGGCTAGTGCCACACCTGATCTCAGACTAAAGCATCCTTAATCTACACCTAGCCCATCTAACACAAAATTGTGTGTTCAAACTTAGTTTCGTCACTTTTTGAGCATGATAATGACTCCTTCTAGGCTAGAAAGAGTGCATGCTACAAATTATAAGTTGCCATAACATATTTATCATATTTGAAGATTTAACAGAAAGCATCGTGAACTTTGTCTGATATGGGTTTCAGAACTATAAAGGATATGTTCGGTTGTGCAGATATGCTAGAGATGGATAAAGTGGTTATAGACAGTATTAAGAAGCTTGAAAATATCGATCTTTCTTTGCTACTTTGGCCTGCAGCAGAGATTCGCCCAGAAGCTACTCAATATTGTGTTCAGGCACAAGATCATGGTTTGGATATGGTACATTTGTGTGGGGCTCCTCCTTGATCCCGAATCAAACATTAGATAATCCATGCTCCCCCTTGTTGTGGCTCTTCCTACAATTGCTCTTATAGCAGCCACCCTTTACATAATTACTATGTTCTTTATCCTCCTTTCATGCAGCCGCCCTTCCACATCATTAGAACTTCCATTGCTTTCAGACACAGCTTTTTGTTAATGAGGGGGGTTTTTAGCCTTGGTGGTTTTGAGAGATCACAGGCAGGGGTTCAAATATCCATCCCCCACTCCGTGACCTCTTTACTTTCGTCTCTAGAATTTTCTTCACCATGATGTCTTATTGCTTATAATCTTCAATCACAAGGTACTCGTCAGCTATTGAACCAAACTGTTAAGAGAAACAAAGGATGCCGAGGTGAAAAATCTGCAGACAATGCACTGCAGCAATGACTTTGATCTGAATAAAAACTCCTTCCATTCTTACCCCATAAGGAGTCACCATATTGCACACTCATATAATTAAGGGAGGCCTGAGTTTAAGCCTTGCCAGTGTAATGCCCCTAGTCACCTACTGTGGTGTTTAACTACCTATGTAACCCTTTATTTTGTGATTTTTTTTCTTCAATTCACCTCCTGTAACATATTTTATCTGTCTTTAATGCATTCTATGATGCATTTCACTCATATACAGGAATGCAATTTCATAATAACACCATTTAGATTACTATTCACATGCAGCACATAATAATATATAATTAATTATAACAGAAGTCATAAAAACATTAAAGATAAACACTTATCTGATAAGAGACACGAATTGGCTGCAAATCTTCAGATGTTCCAACTTCCACCCAGCCATAGACCACGATGCTCACATTTTCTCAACAACGGGTCACCCCCGGGCTGGGGCTTCGACTCCATAGGACAATGGCTTATCTAAAGCTAGGTACATACCATTACTGTACATAAGCAGTTCAATGTATCAAACCCAACAACATCCAACCAATAAGCTCATTTCCCCATTAACCCCACAACCGAAGTAGTGCAACCCCTTTTCTACATCCACAGTCCATCGGCACATGCCACTACCCTTCCAAGGTGTCCAACTCGACCATCCAGGGATGTTCCAAAGCCTTGTGGTTTCCAGGAGTTCCAACGGCCTCATGGGTCACCAGCCTAAACATAATATGTACATCACACATAGGGGTCATCCTAGGGGTGTTACAACAGGCTTCATGATGAGATTAAATGTGAAGTACCTTATAATAGTGCCATTTAAAACTTTGATGCTTTTCCTTGATATTATCAATAATAATTACTCCCAACCCTTTATTCAAGTAGAAGAACATTCCCATCTTTTCCAGCATATCAAACCCTTATTGGAAAAGCAAATCAGTTGCTATGTTTTGATGTTTCGGGTAATGATTTATGTTTCTAGATGTGAACCTGCTTGTAATTTCACCAGCTTCGTCTATAATGCAATTCAATCTTGAATGCAACATAACCCCCTTGACTACTCATCCAGGTTCTGACGATTATGGAAAAGTCCTCTTCCAATTCAAATGAGCAAATCCTATTTGAAAAGACAGTTTTAATCCCTTGGTCATGCCTCTGTCTTAGCTAGATTGTTACAGTTTCCCATAGGTCTATTGTGTCTTAAATATCCTCCTTGTCTCTTAGTTTGATTGTTACGGCAGGTCCTACTTCCTTTGTCGGGGATGGAGGATTCAAGCTACCTTGGTTTTTAAATTCAACAATCATCTACTGGGGGATTTTGTCTCTCTAGACACAGTGGCTTTTACTATTTCAATTATAAATGTCCCCACGCTTGCTACTAGTCTTTGTCAAGGGCTTCCTCATAAACTGATATCTGAAAATCCTTATGTTTCTTTCTAACCAAACTTCCATAGCTGGCAACATGTTTCCAAATTTCTTTAAGATTTGGGGATTGTGATATCATATGCCAGTTTTGAAAGAGATCTGGTAACAAGGTAGGAAATCTCCATTTGAGGTCATGTTTCTCTCTAAAATGACTTGAAATACAACAGGGGTACTCACACATAAGGAGCAGAGGCAAAGGGGGCATTAAGAAAGGCCAAGGAAACATTTTCCTCAGGATATGATCCCGTGTTAGGTTGTTTTTCAGTGGATAGTTGTAATAAAGTCTTTGCTTTAGTCAAGTCCTCCTTCACCCAAACCTTCTTCCAAGTTTTGTTGAAGTTGCACCTTCTTTCATGGCCTCTCTTTACCGTGTACAATCCAATCTTGGAAGCTCTCCATTTTCAGTCATCATGTCCCCCCTCGTTGGAATTCTGAAATTTATAGGATTTTTGTTGAGTTTTTTGTTGCATCTCTATTGATCTGGGTTCTAAATTCCTCCAATATTTTCCTATGTCTCTCCTTAAAGGTGTCCATCTTCAGCTTCATACCTAAAGTTCCAAACACTAGATCCCAAGAGTTGTTGTAAGGGCCTCTTTGGACTTGCTAAATCTTCCATGCTAGAAAATGTTATCTTCAAGTTCCATGAGTTCTCACAAACTTAGCCTTGGATCCATCCTTTCTATACCAAAAAATATAATACTCAATTATGTCCAGGTTGTATCAAATGAAGCACAGATGAAGGAGCAGGCATTCTGGGGATATGGTGCCTGTGTAGTTTGCCTTAAAGCTTGTTTTCTTCCTTGCAAATATGTCGGACCATCTTTTCCATTAAAGCCTTATTAATCCAATCCCCCATAACATAGACCCAAGCTGCTGCAAGCCTTATACACTCTTCCAAGCCAACAAGATAATATTTTTTGGTCTGTTATGTTCTTTATCGGACTACACATTTGCTGATATTTTCAGAATTGGCCAATTGTAGAATAGACTTTGACAGTTGTAGTTTGCCAACTAGAGAGTCATTTCCCTTTCCAAATTGTTCCTTTACTAGATAATCCTTTAATAATATTTTGCCAAAAAGGAAGACAGACACACTGATTTTGTCATGACATAGACACTACTTTTGTAATCTCAAAGACACTTATCACTGTTACAAACACCCTGAAATACTTAAAAACATCAATTTCTTTGTAAACTGTAGCCAAATTTTCAAAATTTTGTGTTTCAAACTTCTTTTCCTCTGTCTCCTGTGGTTCAAAATTTTAATTAAAGTTGTCTTCATTCAATGTCACTTGGAAGTTGGCACATCAAAGATGCTTTGTGGCTTCTCTGTTTTGTGCCTGAGCTTCCCGATATTCTGTCCACTCTTATCAAGTTTCAAGGTCTACAGGATGAGTGGAAAATCCTTGCATTCATGTGTATATGTGATGGATGCTACTCCATTGGCCATAAAGTCATTGGTGATATTGATGTTACAAGAAACTCAACTGCCAATGTGGGACTTATTAGCCCTCCACATCATGATATTTATTCCGTTGAAGATCTAGCATAACTTATTTATGATTTTAAGGAAATCATAGAGTAATGACTTAAATGAAATTATAGAGTAATTCAGTCTTCAAATATATTCCTCCTCCTTAAATCACGTGAGCCAAACCCAATTTCTCTTTAAATGGTGAATGTAGGGACTTTAGACTGGGAATTCCAGCCTTCAAGGGGAATATATGGGTTTATACATGCCTGCAGATTTTGAAAGAGAATAAATGGGTTACCACATACAATATGTAGTCTATGAAATATAAATGAAAACTCCATGCAGGGAGCTTCTCCTCAAAGGAGGCCCACAAACTGAGTGTGAAATCTCCATGTCATGAATACCAACACTCCTCGGGTTCCTCTAATGGAATTGTAGGCAGAGACCCCACAAAAGGTGGGTAATCTTTCAAATTAGCTGAAAAAATAATTTGTAATACATCCAAAGCAAGGTATACAAGTTGGCTTCCAAAATGAACAGATTGGTCTATTCCAATTTTGTAGGTTGGCTCATCAAAACGTTTTCCAATGTGGCACATGTACATATACTTATATATACACCCTAAGTCCCCTTATCACAATAATTATGGATCAGGATGGGAGCATTCCTCTCTCTTTGAGGTCTGTGCTATTGAACAAGGTTTGTTTGGGATCCATTTTCCTTTGGATTATTCTCTCAAAAGCAACTGAATCTGCCAATGAGTCTGCCACTTGACCTGTGCTAAATGTATGTAAGATGCATCAGTTTCATCTTTTTAATACTCAACATCTTTGAAAACTTATCCTTATTTCACATAGTAAGATGAAGGCCTTTCAAAATTATTTGTTTTCTGGTAAGCATATTCGACAATGCCAGTACTGCTTTTCCTAAGAGTCTCAATTCCAAGTCTGCTATAGGTGAAAAATCGTTGCTTGTCCTAGAACATCAAGTATTATAATGATGCCACTATCTCCACTTGGAAGGAAATACTTAATGTGATCTAAGGTTTGTATAAAAATACCGTTTCCAAACACCACTCTTAATGTGAAGAGTATCATGTAGAGTGCATCTATGTACAAGTTTCTTGATTCAATGATGACAATCTATTTTCTCAACAAGGCTTTATTTTCCATATCATTGGATCAAACAAGGTATTTCACAAATCGAATAAGGAGGTCCCCAAGTATAATCCCATCTCCAACTCTTGAAAGAAACGTTGCATCACTTTACAAATTGTAGCCTCATCATCAACTCCACTCTTTCTAATAATTCTTTATACTTTCAGAATAGTTTTCTCCCCTTGGAGTTCTCACTTCCATGAAATATCCTCTGAACACAATCAAATTCCTTCACAAGGGTTTTCCTATCACAAGCAGATGCACATTGTTGAAAAACATCCTTTACCCTAATATTTCCAGTGTTCTCTTACAAGCCATACATATGAAAAGCATTTTGGATGACCCTGCACAACCCTTAATACTGATACCCATGCTTATTTCTCCTTCACCGATTGCACAATATGTCTATGTCTAGTGGGAAAAAAGATCACAGACTACCCATCAGCAAGTATTCACTTGAAAGTCAAGTTTGCTCCAAATAACACACATGTAAAGGCTACATAATCCACTCTCCGTGCTACAAACTTCACAGCTGCAATCATCCACAGGAAGCTGATTCTGACATGTTATATTTCTACATTGTTTGTGGCCAAAGATCTCAAGGAATGCTTGAGTGACACTAATATCTGTATGAAAAAATTCTTGAATACTTCTAACTAATTCTGTGTGCCCTGGAGACAGGTGTAATATCCCTCCTGCCTTGTACAAACTTTTTCAAAAGGATGAATTCTTCCGCACATTGAAGACTTGTTGTGCCTTCAATGATTGTTGTCCTCTTTGAAATTTGAATCTGACTACTGTCTTCTGTGATCTCGTACTAAGGATTCAAAATAAACAATCACTGTTATTTTTCACTGATTTTCTCCATTTTTGATGCATAGAGCTACCTTGTTAACTCCATGGGATCAGCCAACTGTGAAAATACATGAAGTAGAACCCTTATTTCCTTCATTTTTATATGCTGGAGTTTTTGTGCAAACCCCAATATAAACTAGTGGATAGCACACCTCACCCATGGGATTCAAAATTGGAACCTAATGGCATGAAACTAGCAAAATGCCTAGTAAAATTGGAAATGACAATTTATGCCAACTCTTTGAGCTTGAAAATGCAAGAGGCATATTCAACCATGGACAATAGGCCTAGAAGAGGTTGTGTCATCTATTCAAAAGCTATAACAATTTTATATCCTATCTTGTCCAATGAGGAAAGCAAGGAAAACTCTTAAGACTACTATAAATATGCATGTGTCCCCGGGCCATTCGTGCTGGAGCCTTCCCAGATGTCCATGAGAGCCACTTTTCCTAACCCAACCCAGTAACCCCAACTGATTCAATGAGATTATCATGGGTAGCATGCCATCTAGATCTTGAACCTGGGTCATCATCAGTTATCCGGCTTGCTGCTAGATCACAGCCCCACCGTGGACATTACTCATGGCCTGTGGGAGAATACATGTAGTGAGGATGGCATTAAATTAGATTCAAAACTTAGAAATGTGAAGAATAAACAATCTGAATCAACAAGTGATAATGTTAGACAAAGCTGCAACAATAATTTTGTTAATTATGTAATTGGAGAGAAGCAAGATCTTGGAAATGTTCTCCATCCTGAGCATGGGACTGTTGTGGTTTCTGATTCCCCATGTGAGTTTTCAAGTTCACCTGATGCTGACATAAAAAAAAAAGTTGACTTATTTTTCCAATTCTATCATTGGAAAAGAAAAAGCTAGTTTGCATGCTGGGGAGAGCAAAATCAATGGAATGCATGAGAGTAGGTTGGCATCTCAAATGGCTACACATGACAATGGCACAGTGGCTATTGATCAAAATCTACTCAAAGAGAAAAAGGGTGAAGTGTTATTTGTATCTGAGCAGTCAACAGCAGATACAGGCAAGGTGTCTGAATGGGAATTACAATCAAAAGCTACAGCAGTGCTCCCTAAAGCTGATATGGCTATTTTGGAGGAAAAACCAGGTTTTCTGTCTGGTAACAAAGTTGTTTATTGCAAAAAATCTTCTGGATATAGAAACAAAGGTAGGGTTAACTATGATAGTGCTAAATTACTTGGGGAAGGTTCAGCTGCCAATGTGAAGGCAGTTGACGCATAAGATAAGGGTCAAGTATCCACCACTAATAGTGATATTTGTGAAACGTCTGCTCAACTTCAGGTGCCATCTTTTCCTGTTGAAAGTGAAGGAAAGCAGGATTTAGTAGCTAGATTGACAGAAAAGGAGAATAGAAGTTCTTCCAATGTTTCTACAAAGAATAATGTTGCAAATATTGGTGATGCTGCCAAGGTAGTAGTTGTCAACAAGAAGAATAAAAAGAAGGATTTTTCAGTAAGGAAAATGCTGCAACTCCCACAGGGATTTATACAATGCTTATAAGGTTCAAGAGGAGGAGGAAGATGTGAACCTTCCAGAACCATCCAAAATAGTAACCAATGTTGTCAAGAGTAAGAATTCTTCAAAAGAACCTGAGAAGCAAGTCCTGAAAGAAGTGGATGACTGGGAAGATGCAGCGGAGCTTTCAAATCCTATGAATCAAGTAGCTATTTTAGTTACTAAATGTTCAAGAGACAGAAAGTACTCCAGAGATTTTTTGTTGGAAATCAAGGATCAGTGCAAAGATCTACCAAATCATTTGAAATTTGTCCAGAAACTATTGAATTACTTGGAAATTCCCAAGCACTTGCAAGTCATGTAGGAAAGGCTGATGCATTACCAAGTATTGCAAGAGAACTTGATAGGCAGGTGAGTGGGAATTATCTACTTGAACGTCGTGGGAGCAATATGGCTAGTTTGGATGATGATAGATGGGCTAAGCCGGTGGATGCTTTTTCTGATGGCTGTGATATGAGGATGGATGCGGATCTTAGTGGTTCCTCTGCTATGTTTCGACCTGGCCAAGGTTATAATGCTGGATTTTCAAGAAATACCTGTGCAACACAAATGAGTATGAATGCCATCCTTCCTAGAGGGCCTTATGTGCAAGCACCACTTCCACATGTTGGACTAGTGAGAAATAATTTTGATGCTGATAGGTGGCAGCGTGATTCTGGTTCGCAAAAGGCTTTGATTCCTCCTCCACAGCCTTCTCTGCCCACAATTCATATATCAGAGAACCGATATGAAGTGGGAAAGGTTTCTAATGAGGATCAATTGAAACAAAGACAAATTAAATCCATCCTTAATAAATTAACGCCCCAAAACTTTGAGAAATTTTTTGAACAGGTCAAAGAAGTGAACATGGACTATGCATCATGTCTTCATGGTATAATATCTAAAATATTTGACAAAGCCTTGATGGAGCCAAATTTTTGTGAAATGTATGCAAAATATTGTTTTCAGCTTGCTACAGAATACTAGAATTTTATGAAGAAAATGAGAAGGTTGTTTTCAAGCGAGTTCTTTTCAACAAATGTCAGGAAGAATTTGAAAAAGATGAAAGAGAAGAGGCAGAGGCTGAGAAGGCAGAAGAGCATGGTGAAAAAAGCCTTTCAGCAGAAGAAAGATGGGAGAAGAAGGCTGCAGCATGACAACGAATGCTAGGAAATATAAGGTTTATTAGTAAGTTTTATAAAGAAAGTATGCTAACCGAAAGGATTATGCATGCATGCATCAAGAAATTAATTGGTGAATTTCAACATCTAGAGGAGGAAAATGTTGAAGCTTTGTGCAAACTGATGAGCACTATTGGTCATATGATTGACCATTCAAAGGCCAAGGAACATATTGATGCTTACTTCGATAGGATGACAAAAATGTCCAATAAACAAGGGCTTCCCTCTAGGCTGAGGTTCATGTTGAAGGATCTGATTGATCTGAGGAGGAATGGATGGAAACAAAGGAGGAAAGTTGAGGGCCCCAAGAAAATAGAGGAAGTGCATCGAGACGCTATGCAAGAACTACAGGCACAGGGAGGCCTCTCTCGAGGTACCAATATGGGACATTCAGGTCAGAGACTTGTGACACCACTTGATCATGGTGTGAGAGGACCTGCGATGCCACCTTACATGGCAGGTGCACAGATGGGTTCGCTTCCACATATGGGTGGGATTAAAGGGCCACAACCCTATATGGGACCACGTGACCGTAGATTCACTAGTCAAGATGCTCGGATTGTGGATAGGGCTCAATTTTAAAATCAGTCTATGCCAAGCCCTTCAACACACAGAGCTTTTGATGATGGCCACTTGACTCTTGGTCCTAAGGGAGGTCTTGGCAAGGGAATAGGATGGAGGGCTCAGCTTTTGCCATATGCTAAGAGTGCTCTAGTATATATTCCACCATTCAAATCTTTGAGTAATAAATGAACAGGTGCAGGTCTGATTTCGGGCTGCAGTTATGACCGGATGCCAGTTGGTATGAAAGATGAAAGTTTGACAAGGACTTATGCTGCAGAAAAGCCTTTATTTGCAAAATGATGTGTCCATGAAATAAATGTTTTGGATAATGACGTAAGAGAGTTTAAGAATTCATACTCATCAGGTGATAGAGGTGGGAAGACTGCAAATGTTGAATTTCAACTGTAAGAACATTCTTCTCAAAGAACTTTGAGTTCACAACTCATTGAGGTTCAACTTAGGAAAAAGGTTGAAATGGCAATTAAAGAATATTATAGGTGCATTCCTTTACAAACCTTCCATGCATTTTCACTATGTCTTTTAGAGAAGTCGACATGTTTCCTTGACTTTTTCTTAATTTTGCATGACATACCATCCAGTGTGAGAGATTTGGAGGAAATTTTTTGTGTAGATGACCTTAAAGCACCATTGTTCCATTCAACTATGGTTTCACTTTGGATATTAGATTCTTTTGCCAAGAAATATGTTGAAATTGATCTTCTGGGGAATCTACTTACACATTTATGCAAGTCTGAGCCTTTCTTGCTAAATCAAGGACAACTTACTGAAGGGTAGTGTGAAATTTTGTTTTTGTTCTTATTCAAGTTTGAATTTATTGCGGGACTGCTACGGTCTATGGTCATTTGCAATTATGAATTATAACTATATATATTTTTGATGTTTCTAGGTTGGAGACTGTACTATTTTCATTGGAGGATGTTATTGTTGATGTGCCCAAGGCTCTTGAGTTCCTTGGTAGGATTCTCACAAAACTGGTTGTTCAAGGTATATTATTTATTGAAGATATAGCAAGGGAAATCAAGGATTGGGATACAAAGCCAGGAAGCTTATTCGAAAATGGTCATGCAATAGAAGTTCCTGGAACTGTTTTGGAAGATATTAAGAGATTGAAGGGGGAGCCTTTATTATCTGGTTTGTACAAAAAATCAGGAGTTCATTTAGAAAGCTTCATGCCCAAGAATTGAGGGGATTTTGAGGGATTTCTCAAGAATAAAAACATTCAATGTTTGTATCCAGTCAGCATTAGTAGACACGTGTAATTAAGAAAATTTCAATGTAGACCGCTCACAATTTTGCCTGATCAACTTTGTGGTTTATCTGTGCTCTCTCATGTTGACAAGTGAATGGTTGGTTAGTTTTTAGCTCGTGATCTGACTAAATATGCATAAAAATCTCACCGTCAACTTTTTTCCTGCACACGTTTGTTTTTCCATCCTTTACATGAGTTTTGATGGAATAAAAAAATCTCTACCATTAGATAGTTAGTAATACATTATTGGCCTTAAAGGAGCTTCTTGTAGAGATATACATGAAGTAAACAAAAGGCTTTGAAATATTATTGTTACACAACCTATTAGCTTTGTAACCTATCCTATTTTATATGCTCGAACAACCCTGCCCTATGTCGGGCATTGTTAAGCTTTGCACTGATTGATAGGAACCTACTTTTGTCATCTATGGGTCTTATTTGCTTTTTTCTTGCAAGATAATGTGTTTTTAGGACCGAAGTAAATCGGTTGTATAGTGCCTTGAAGCAATTTTTTTTTTAAGGATTGAAAAATGGTCATATAGATCAGTTTGTATGTTGTATAGGGGTTGAATAAATTAACACAAGTGACAAGGCTGTGTCAGTCATGGAAAAAATAGAGTGGTTGAAATAAGGGTCAAACCCTGCTACCAATAGGAAAAGGGAACTATGCGAAGAAGGGGTGGCCGACTTTCTGGTTGGTAGAAAAGGATCTACCAACATCACCTTGAAGAAGCACATAGTTTTTAGTGTAGTTTTCCAGGAGAGGTGGGAAGGTATGGTTGACAGTCGTTGGTGGAAGAACTGTGGCCCACACACAAGCCAACACTCGACAAAAACAAAACCACAAGAAGCATAAGGTGGAAATCACTAAGAAGGTAGCAACACGGGCTACACTAGTCGACACCACTCAACTGTTTAGAAATCGCCAGGGAAAAGACACATAAATGACCGATAGAAGGGCAACTGTCAGCATAATTAGTTTGTGGATGGAGTGCTATCAGAGCCAGCTAGACTTGTGTCAGTGTAGGTTTAATAACCACCACACATGTGGTCGAGTAGCCTAGTTGAAGCCGTAGTGACGGCCTGTCAGCCACAATATGACCGAGAATTGGAGCAACTGCAGTTGACAAGTGGGGAAGCACATAGATCATAGTAATAGGTGTGCAGGTGGGCTGTCGGGTCGGGTGCAAGAGCCTGTGTCAAACTTCCCGCGTCTACATCCAAAATAGCTTTGCCTTCAAAATGGTGCACGTTCTCAAATATAGTTGTTTAATAAGCATACATCCTCACGTGCCACATTTGGGAAAAGAGTTGTAGGGAATCTCCACAATTCCCTCATTGCTCATGTCTTTCCTTGTACCAAATCACTAAAATTCGTGCATAGCCTTTACTAAATAGCAAATCTTTTCTCTCTTCAACATCTCATAATCATAATGAACAATTGCCTCAAGATGTTGTTTATCAACGAAATTTGCCTCATGAGAAGGTGTCTCATCTCGAGGAGCAATTTTCTCATCAACAGACCATTTTGAGGGAATTTATAAAGAGGATGATAGAATAAATTTAAGAGAGATAGTTGAAGATGACTTCATATTTCCCTTGTTTTGTAGGTGAGGTGGGTAATGAGGCATTGATGGATCGAATATCAAAGGAAGAATTACAAACAATTTTGCATTGTTTCCAAAAGTATAAGAACCCTCAGCCACTTAGCAGGACAATAGAATTCTTCTAGGGGTTCTATGACTTCCTTCAAGCAGACCAACTAAGAATTGCTGACAAATTAAAATACATAGGCAAGATTTGGGAGCTTTCAATTCAAAATTTCAGACTTTAATCCCAAAAAATTAGACAAGGATGAGATTATTTCAGACCCGTATCACTATGTAATTGAATCTAAAAAATCATTGCAAAAATTAGTGCATTTAGGGTCAAAATCCACTAAGCTGATTCCATGTCATTAGAACAATTTTGCATCCTTCCTGGGAAACAAATCCATTACGGAATAAGAGTAGCCCAAGAAGGAATTTATAACATCAAACCAAAAAATTACAAGCAGTTAGTGAGTTTGTGTTTCCAAGGCATATGATAGAGAAAATTGGCTTTATTTAGGGCTACTCATCCATATAGGGTTCAATGTGTAATTGGTTAACTAGATAATGAATTGTCTTTCCTCAATATCTTTGCAATTCTAATTAATGGCTCAGCCTATTCTTCTATCATGCCTACAAGAGACCATGGGTAGGTATGACTAATGGCTTATCTGCTATTTTTTTTACTGTAGAGTAGGTGGTCTCAACAGAGTTATAACAGAGTAAAAAAGAATTATAAGCTTGACAACTATACAAATAGGAATTGCCCTAAACTTGACATATTTACTCTTTATTGATTATGTTTTGCTTTTGGGTGATAGGACCAAGGCAAATGCAATTATGTTGAAGGACCCCACCCTTGAAGAACTGAAATTCCTACCTTAAAAACTACGAACAACTGAGGAGCTACAAGAATCAACACCATCTTTGATTTGAACCTAAATAGTCTTATTATCTCCGAGTATTTCCCTAATCACAATGACTAGTAGATTCTCCTCATGGATTATTTCTCTCATTCTATTTATTAGTAAAATCCACAAAATGTATCCCTACATTTGAATCTTGGGAAAAAACATATAATTGTTATCATTTAAATTATCCATATCTCTTGGAGCCCAAAAATCCATTTTCTTTGGATAAGCTTTATCTATAACTTCAAAAGAAACCCTATTATAAACTAAGGACCATTATGTCCTCTTGAGTCTTGACAAAGTATGATGGAATGAAATTGGGTGAAGACCAGATCTAGGTTTACCATGTCAGAACCTAGGTTCATTGAGATGACAACCTTGGTTTGAAGATATCCACCATACAAACTAGGACCACCCATACTTATCGTTTCCATCTCTCTTTCATCATGAAGATTAACATACTGAGGACCTATAACCCGTGGAGGCCCATGGTAGTCATTGCAATGTAATTTATTAGAATACAAGCCATTTCTTATTATGAGATTTACCACATCCAAAAATGGCATCATTCACATCATTTTGAAGAAGTCTACAAATTAGGTCAACATAATTTTTTTCACATTTATGACTTCCCTCACATTTGTTCGGTCTTGAAGCTCGAGCACTTTCATAACAAAAATAGGTAAAGTCAAACAACAAAAATGGTCCACCCTCTTTTCATTTTCTAATATTATAATGATGTTTTATTAGAGACATTGTTTGTTTGTTTGTTTTGGTTAGAAAAGGGTTTGCTCTTGGTTTTATGTGACTTTCAATTTATCATATGTAGCATGTTGAGAAATGGGAAAGAATAATGTGTGACATTTATCTTGCAGAAATTGATGTTGAATGAAAAGATACATAGTTTAACCAAGCTACAATTCACTTTGGTAAAGGCAGAGGAACATTTTAAAAAACTACTTAAGAATACACCATATACAACGTTTGACCATAAGTAATATATGTATTTTTATTTTGCAGATATGTTCTTTTTTCTACCCAAGATATCACAACAAGAAAAATATTGATATTATAGAAATTTTTTGAGGACCTCATTGAGGTTTATTTTTCTGATGTCCTACTTGATTGATACTTTCTCACATGTCAGGAAGACTTTAAATATGAATTAATATGTTTATGAAACAAATCCGATTCAAATTTTATAGATATAAAAGATAAAAATAAATATTAATGTCTTTGATTGATTGCTACTTGTCTCTGTTGTGGACAGGTTACAGGAAATGTGATTGGAAAAAGGATGGGGAGGCAATGCATATCACGTCTTGGATATGGTTCATTTGCTGTTAGAGATCACTTAGACACCTGAGCCATTGACTTTCGAAATGTTTCTAGTAGGAATTCCTTTGGTTTTTAATGTTGTGATTATTTCACCTCATGGTTATTTTGGGCAAGAAAATGTTTTAGGAATGCCAGACACGACATCAATGGACAGGTAAATAATTTTTTTATAATTGAAATTTCCAATCCATAATATCCACTCTTTCTTGTTTGATTGTATTTTCGACGTTTCTTTTGATTTTGTTGTCTTTTAACTATGAAATTGAAAATACTTAGTATCATGTTCATTTAAACAACAACCAAAGTTTGAAGATAAAATTAGTATTACACTATATTTATTGGAATCCTTATTGTTATTTTGTGTTAAAATATTTTCATGACTATCAGAAAAATTTACTTTCATGTTGTTATTTGAGTACATGTTTATATACTTGACTAATTTCATGCGTTAGAAAATGAAATGTTGTTGTCAATAAAATGACAAGGATTAAACATCACACCTCAGATTATTTGTTTTCACAAGTTATCTACAACTTGAGCTTTTTAGCATAGAACTCAGTTGACATGATTGTTCTTAAACTTTCCTTGAAAGTTGAATACTAAGTTACTAAGGTGTTCTTTTCTAAATATGGTGACATTTTATTTGCTTTGTTTATACAGGTTATCTGGCCACATTATAGTGACCATTATTGCCCCAATGAAGAAAATTTGTTCGAGTTTCTTACTTGTATGGGGAAAAATGGCTTTGACATTGTTGATGTTGAGGTATATGTCGTATAAACTATTTATAGTCTAATTTATTTTATATTCTAGTGTTCATTGTCTTTCATATTTTACAATCTGCATTGTATCTTCTTTTGTTTTCAGAAAATGAACTCAATATTGATGGTAAGAAGCATGAATTGAAAAAAGAGGGGAGCAATAACATTTGAGCGACAAATGCAAAAAGAGGGAGAGGAGAACTGGTCTGGTGATACCCTTGGAGCCAATATCTCGCATAAGACACATACAAACACTGATGGTCAAGTCTTTAGAGTTGGTGAATTCACCTACAATGCCTTGAAAACACAATGATAATTTTTTGAAGTGCTGAAACACCATTTCATGTGTAAATTGTAGTCCAACCAATATTAAGTTGGAAACTCATATTGTAATACTTCAACATTTCATATAATATAATTTATGTAGTTGAAATTATTTATACTTGCACTTATTGTTTAGTATTGTAATTAAAATATGCAACTTTGTGTTTTCATATTAGATGAACATGCACATTGTATGACATTTTTTAAATCATACAAATTAATTTATGTTGATTAATAATGAACACAAAATCAATTTAAAACTACTAAATTAGTAGTTTATATTGATTAATGATGAACACAAATAAAATGAATATATGACTAAATTAGTCATTTATAATGACTATTAATGAAACTAAATGAAATGAATATAAACTACTGAATCAGTTGTTTATATAATGAATATGAAACTACCAAAAAGAGATAAATGACTACTGCAAATGATAAATTTGTGATTACAAATGACGACTAAATTTTGCATATATACGACTATTAGTAGCTAATTTACAGTATCTTATAACACGACCAAAGTTTAGTCATATTTCTTCGGTCATTAATTGGTTTCAAACGATGACTAAAATTTGCATATATATGACTATTAGTAGCTAATTTACAGTATCTTATAACACGACCAACATTTTGGTCATATTTCTTTGGTCATTAATTGGTTTTCTCAGGTGATCGTATAGTAATATATTTTGTTGTATATTTGGTCATTAATTGTGACGATTAATGACCAAATCAAAGATTAAATAAATGACTAAATTAATGATCAAATCAGTGACTAAATTAATAATCAAATCAATGACTAAATTAATGATCAAATCAATGACTAAATTAATGACCAAATTAATGACCAAATCAGTGACTAAATTAATGACCAAATATACTACTAAACAACAAAATTGAAATAACCAATTAACGACTAAGCTAAAAACGACCTAGTCATTTTTTTAGTAACTGATTAGCCATTTATACTAGTGAAAGTAGGAATTGAAGTAGAATTTTAGAGGAAGAATTTTTGAAAAAATCCTAATTCCACTCGAGTGGTGATGTAAACACCACCCATTTCACTAACCAATTGACAGGAACATTAGAAGGAGGATCCTTAAAGAAACACCTGAAGAACATCTTCTATTATGGTAAGAAATGGCTCACATTGCAACTTTTGAATTCCCTATCAAAGATCTAGGAGGAGTGACACAAATGCACATAATTCCCCCATTGTCTCTACCAAATTTTCATAGTTTGACAAATGAAGATCCAGATACATTCTTATTTGAGTTTGAAATACTTTGTAGAGGATATGATTATTGTACTAATGATCAAAGGTTGAAAGTGTTTCCTCTTACTCTAAAAGGAGCAGCTCTTCGATGGTTCATGAGCCTAGGTGGGAACTGCATCCAAACATGGGAGGACATGAAGAACATATTCTTGAAAAAGTACCAAGACTACTGTAAATCCAATGAAGATATTTTTGGTATGATACAAAGGGAAGATGAAAGCTTGGAGGACTATGTAGAGCGATTTCGATACAACCTTAAAAAATCAAAGCATAAGCATTTGGAAAAAGAGATCTTGAAAACACTCCTTCTTAAAGGAATCAAAGATGAATTTTTAGAACTCTTAAATCTAATAGGAAAAGGTGATGTTTTTCAATTATCATATGATGATGTTTGTGAATTGTGCATAAGGTATTCAAGAGGAATTTCCAAGGCTGGTAAGAATTCTAGAGAAGTTTCTTCTTTCTTTTCCAAATTTACTACAAGAACAAGAGACATAAGAGCTAAAATCAATGTTTTATTTGAAAATTTTAAATATGATTTCATTAGCTCTCTAAATTCACAATTGAATGTTTTGCAGGTTCAGAAAAATCAAGAATTTGATGAAGTGTTTTTCCCTCATTACCGAAAGGAGCATCCCATAGATAGTTGTTCTTCCTTATCTAGGATGGAAGTAGCATATCAAAGAGATGGGGAAGCTGCAACAAGGTCAAAATCATGGAAATCATGGCCTACAGGTATGGTTCAAAACACTTCCTCTCCATTCTCTTACTTGCATAATCCATTATGGAATACTCATATGTTAGGGCAGCCATGTCAATATCAATATAACCACCACCAATCTTGTCTACAAGTTTGGCATGGTTCATCTTATGATTGCATGACTACTCTCCCTCATCTTGTAGCACAAACACATCTTCCAGCTCTTCCACAACATCTTGCTTGCCTATCAAAATCATCCATTCAACCCAATCAACTACATCATCAAAATGCTCCATTCCCTACACAATTTCCTGCTCAACTCATTCCACACCCTCACCATAATAAACCAGTACAACATGCTTACAGTGTTGAACTGCAAAATTTAGCCACCCTTCCCACCCATTCTATCTCACATGCACCATTGGAGAAAACTTATACTGAGATTCAGAATGTATCAAATCCAAAAATTGTAGAGGTTATGAAATAAAATGAGGTTTCTTCTAGCCTGCATCAACAAGCCATTTTAAACACTCAAGAACTTCATGATATGACGGCTATGGGAAATCAAGAAAGTAAGGGATACATTGAAGATTGGTTTCACTCCATTTGTTTGTAGCATCACTCCATACTTCAACAATTTTTGGCACCATCTTTTCAAGGGAAGTTGGCTTCTCATACCCTACTATTTATTAACATGCATTTTTCAAATTTGGGTATGTACATACTGGAGGCCTTATTTCAAAAATGGCTCCACTGGAAGTACTCTTATACGTAATCATATTCAATTTTCAAAGAAGAGTAGGTTAGTGTAGAAAATAAATAAATAAGGACATAAATAAATACATTTTTATTATTATGTAAAAATAATTGTTTTTGTTGCAACACGCTGTGGAAATCAACATCGTTGATAAATATTTTAATTTATTTGTGTATGTAGATGTATTATATTGAAAATAACAGTTCTACAAACACTCATATTCATTTTTATCACCAATATGGAAAAATTGCTTGAATATTATATTTTTTTGGCTTGCGAGCTTGATGAAATTTCTGAAAAAAGAGTTGGGACAGTCATGTTTTTAGGGAACAAAAGTGAATATTTTAAAAAAAATATTTCTATTCTAAGTAGCCCTTGATGTCTACTTTCCAAACCAATTTTAATCACTCAAAATGGATTTGAAACAAAAAAGTTATAACCAAAACATTGACAGGGCGTCTAGTAGGCAACTCAGGAACATAGTTAAATACAGTGAGTTTTTGGAGGCCTAAATGACTATATTTTTAAAACCTATTTCTATGATATATTCATCTACGAATATAGTTTACAAATAAATTTGAATCACTCGATTTTGATATCGTATGAGGAAAATATGACCCAAATACTGACCGTCTATCATAAATCAACACTCTTAAAACTTTGTTTTTCCAGCTGTTCATTAAAGTATTTGACCCATCAATTCTTCTTGTCTTCAAAACATATTTCTATTGGAGATAAATAAATGAATATAATTTCATTTCCAATTTGAATCAGCTTAATCCATCATCAAACGAAAAAGTTATGCTTGAAATATCAACTGTTGTTCTGAGTTGGAAAATCGAAAATGACTCTATTATTCAGGTTATTCTAAGAAAATTTAACACACCATTACATGAAATTTTTAAAACCTATTTCTATTGGAGACTTCTCCCTGAATTAAATTTCATTTGGCTTTGGAATCACTCAAATCAGACAAAAAACAAAGAAGTTATGATTAAAACACTGCTGGTTAGTACGGTCGACCACTTCTCTCCCATAGGTGACAAATAAAATTTGTTTTATTTTTCTATGGATTTGTTTTGTAGAGTAGCTACTTGTTTTTTTTTTTTTTGCATATTTCTTGGATTAGGGGAGCCTGATCACCTTTCTTTCTCCATGATTTAATGTTTTATTGCAAGTATACACTCATTTTTGCAGGTCTTAGGAGAATAAAGAAGGTTAATTTATGGACGAGCGATTCTTGAAAGAAATTTTAATGAAACAAGGGAATTTAATCCAATTCATTACCTAACGGATTCATAACAGAAAAAATGAAGAATTGATTCCCATTTGAATATTTGTGTCACTGATGTCAATACATTTTTCCAAAAGATCATTTTTTTCCATTGACAGATTGATATTCCCTTAGGAAATAACATCATAGCTGTTGTAACTTAACTTATTTATTTATATCCTGTTTTTAAATAAAGTGTTGTTTCTTTTCTGGTTTCTCTTATGTTTTTGTGTTTTAGGTGTTGATTCCTTCAAATTGCAGTTTCCGCTCCATTGGCGATTGAACAATGAGGACCCCACCATGCAAGTTTCAATTGCAGAAGACAATCCTTCGACAACTTCATTTATGTAAAAAGTTATTTCTTTTTCAACTGTAAATATGATTGTTTTATGTGTTTTTCTCTGTTATTTTGCTGCTGTAAATATGATTGATTTTCTCTGTTTTTCTATAAATATGATTGCTTTTCTCTGTTTTTCTGTAAATACAATTATTTTTTCCTATTTTTCTCTATTACTTTTCTTTCTACAAAGTGTTTTCTGCTGCTACAATAGGGATGATTTTCAGTTTATTTTTTCCTATTTTTGTTGTTCCCTACAGGGAACAACCGTTGTTCCCTATAAGGAAAAACACTTTTTCGTGTGTATTTATTTTGTCATTCCCTACAGGGAACAACTGATATTCCCTATAAGAAACATCACTTTTTCGTGTGCATTTTCTTTTGTTGTTCCCTATAGGGAACAACACTTTTTCATGTGCATTTTCTTTGTTGTTCCCTACAGGGAACAACTGTTGTTTCCTATAAGGAACAACACTTGTTCGTATGTATTTTCTTTTGTTGTTCCCTATAGGGAACATCATTTTTTCGTGTGCATTTTCTTTGATGTTCCCTACAGGGAACAACTGTTGTTCCCTATAAGGAACAACACTTTTTCGTGTGTATTTTCTTTTTTTGTTCCCTATAGTGAAAAACACTTTTTTGTGAGCATTTTCTTTGTTGTTCCCTACAGGAAACAACTGTTGTTCCCTATAAGGAACAACACTTTTTTCGTGTGTATTTTCTTTTGTTGTTCCCTATAGGGAACAACACTTTTTAGTGTGCATTTTCTTTGTTGTTCCCTATAAGGAACAACACTTTTTGTGCATATTTTATTTTGTTGTTCCCTATAGGGAACATCACTTTTTCGTGTGCATTTTCTTTGTTGTTCCCTACAGGAAACAACTGCTGTTCTCTAGAAGGAACAACACTTTTTCGTGTGTATTTTATTTTGTTGTTCCCTATAGGGAACAACACTTTTTTAGTGTGGATTTTCTTTTGTTATTCCCTATAGAGAACAACACTTTTTCATGTGTGTTTTCTTTTTCTGTTCCCTACAGGGAACAATTGTTGTTCCTTCAAAGGAACAACATTTTGTGAGTATTTTCAAGAATAACACTTTCTTCCTCAGACGATCATTCCTACCTATCCTGTACCATTTATCCTTGTATGGCATGAAGTACAATACTTTTATGAGGACAAGAATTATGGAGTCTATTGAGACATGTGAATACCCTTAACGTTATGATCTTTAACAAGACAACTTCTGGATGAGAGATTCTTTTTAAGAAAAGGGACATAGTTATTTATATACTACTTTACTGCATTATTTTCTGCTGTACATGATACTGATTGATCATGTTAATACCATGTTGGTTCCACCCTTCTTGGTTATAATCTTCTCTATCTGTAATAAATGAGATTATGGGTATATTATTTTTTCTATTGACATGTTCAACTTCTTCCACCATCCCTACTCTTAAGGAGTAATGAGCCTCCCTCTTTTTATTATAAAATTGTGTAATACCAACAAAATTTTGTTTGTAGATGGAGGATAGGGGGTCTCATTACGAGCCAGCCTACCATGTTCATAAGGCTGTAACAAAGTGACATACCCATTATGACCACCACACCAGGGTTATGATCCACTGGATAGCCAAAATATCCTTGGAACAGGAGGTATCATCATGAGCCAACCCCGATCACTTTGCTACATCCTGCTGAATGGTATATCCATATGCCAACACACCGATTCTTCAGAGATGAACTAACTCTCCATTTATAAATTGAGGATCCTGGCTCATACGAGTTAAAAAGCAACCCTGCTGAGGCTATGGACGCCTGCTGGCAATAGAGGCTCTGATTATGGTATTGAATTTATATCTTACTGTCAATTATTACTATAATACCCTTTTCTTATTATTTTTTTATTGGAGAAGTTATTTCCTTAATTTTTCCCTGTTTTGAACCTTTATGCATGAGAAATTGTTTTCCAATCAATCGCCTCATTTTCGGCTAGAACACTGTCAGAAAAGCATCTTTTTGGCATATTGTTGTTCTTTTCTTTTTCATAACTTATCATTAATCCAAAGCGTCCTATCTCTTATTCATAAATATATTTACACACTCTGCTCTCATTATAACCATACCTCTTGCCGTCCTATCATTGATATGTGTACTCTGCTTCATTTACTGTCGTATTTATCACTCCCTTGCCTTGCCGTCGGCACAACACCTTTCGTATGCTTTATGATCATGGAATCCCTTTTCCAATTGGAGGGGAGAATGTATGCATTATGGGATAACATGCGATACAATTACTGAACTCTCCCATAACTTGATGATTTGACAAAATATTATTACTGCATTTATACAAAAGTTTTTCTGATTAAAATTTTTGCATGCATCTTATCTGTTGCTATGAAAAACTAAAACTGTGGATTCAAGAAATTTTCATGCAAAATAGTGACTTGTTTCAGGAGAACAACAAGTATGGGGGGAATTCTATTCGCAGTAAGGCCACAGAGGCTCGTGCAACTCGCGAATGCGCACAATTGTTCAGACATGATGTGCTTGCATGGATTCCACATTTTGCATCACTTTCAGTATCCGCTCAGCCTGCATTAGCTTCAACAAATGCCAATCCATAAATTTCATGCCACATTTTTTTTTCGGAGGTAAAACTTGAGGTAAAATAGCATACTTTTCTAATTTATTACAAATTTAGGAGAATTTCATGCAAAATCCATTGAGCATTATTTATCATCATTCATTCCACATCTTTACCACTTTCCATTCTTCAAAGACAAAATCTTTCAGTTTGGGGGAGTGTTCCTTTCATTTATTTATTTATTATGACCGTCTTATTCATTCTCAACACCTCCCTTCTTCCATGTTGTTTTATACCAAGCATAGATTTCAACAGATTGTAGCAACCACCTCTATTCGTTTTCTAGCTTTGCATTAGGGCATGCTAATTCTTTAGTTTGGGGGAGGCATTTCTACACATGATGGATGTTTTCAACTTTCCTTCTCATTTAAGGCATACAATTTCATTTTTATACAGTGCAGAAATTGATTTGCATATATCTTTAAAACTATGCACTGAATTTTTGTGATTTCTGGATAAAAAAGAGGTATCATTAAACTACACAAACCTAGATAATTTCACACTAAATTAGTTCATAAAATGTCGAAAATCATGCACTATCACCTACAGCCATTTTGTTTATATCTTATGATCCGTGCATCAAAACGATCTGATTTTTGGATCATAGAAGCATTAATATAGTAGAAATCTAGTTTTTGAGAAAATGGTTATTGAAGTTTGTTGTTACTTATATCATATTTTGCTGCAACTTCATATACATATAGTTGAACGTCAAATGTAAAAATTGTTACGCCTTCATCAAGATTGCTAAAATTGAATATTCATTATTTAAGGAAGAATTCATTTGTTCCATCCATTTCATGAGTTGGGATGAACAATTTTTGTATTATTTCTTGGTTAATAAAGAGGCTTTGAGTTACATGAGGACATGCAATATATTCAGTTTGGGGGTATGTTGGCCCGCTAGTTTTTCATTATTATTATCACATTTTAACACCTATTTCATCCATTTCTACCATTCGTTATCACGTCATTTATCATGGTTTATCATATAATTCCATATTGTAATTATTTATGCTCTTATGGATAAATATTATTAATAAATTGATGATTATTATGCATGATTTTATCAATGATGGTTTATTAATAAATTTTTTGTAACATCACTCACCATTTTAGACTCCAAGATATTCTCCAGATTGCATATTTGATCTCCAGCTCATTATTAAATATTCCAACTTAGAAATTCGTTGGAATAAGAAGTGACAGCTTTGTATTGGACGTTTTGGGAAAATGGAGAAGAATCTGAAAAATCTGAAACATCGGTTTTGTCCAGAACGGACCAAATTAACTTTACCGAAGAGAAATTTTCCCAAATTCGGTTAGTATTAAGAGAAACGGAAGGTTCTCTGAAGACGTTTTTCCCAGATTCGATGTTGCAACCATTTTCCAAATTATCTCAGTTGCAATACCAATTTCGACTTG
Organism: Pinus albicaulis; assembly: GCA_034641835.2. NCBI lineage: Eukaryota > Viridiplantae > Streptophyta > Pinopsida > Pinales > Pinaceae > Pinus > Pinus albicaulis. The sequence continues at coordinate 23,891 of JAXQQM020091379.1, forward strand.
TTCCTGTTGAATGATTGATGGAAAGATATTTCATATATGATCTTGTTGATCAATTGGTTATGAACAATCCAATTTTGTTATGGGGGTCATTTTGTAATCATCTCTATTGTAACTTCTCTCTGCTCTGTGTATTTAAATGAAAAACAGAGATCAAAGAGAGGAGGATGGAGAGAATTATGAAAGGGAATATAGATTTATTTATGAGAATAATTATGGAAAAAACGTAGTTCTGAAAAGAATTATATTGTAATGCTACTCAATTTTGATGAATATTTGAAGTTGTTGTTTTCATTCGCATTATCTGAAGTAGCTTAGCAGTGCCTGCTAGTGGATAAGGGCCTGGCCCCTGGTAGAGTTCACTGCTTTCCTGTGTTATATTTTTTATTCTTGTAGCGTGTGATTTATTTGATAATTTCTTGTTACCATGAGTTCATTTCATTAGCTATTTATTATTTTCCTGTATTGAGATATTATGTGTTTTGTTTATGATTTACTTCGTTACCATTTGATCTGAATCTTGTTCATTACAGCGTGAGTTATTTAAGACAACACATTGCATTGCTAAAATCATATGTAAGAGTTTAATTATTTCTATGAGACTCTCAGAAGTGATACCATTTCTGTCTTAATTTCTTTGCAGAAATTAGTATAATCTAGATTGAATCAGCTAAGTAGGAGTGAATTATTATTACTGTGCTCTCGACTGATGATACCATTCTTTGGATTGTTGTAAGATTTGATTTCAATAGCAGATTGCACTTTAATATTCCCTTTAATAATTTCAATTGGATTTTATTAGATGCTTCCATTTATTCTTGTGTCAAGATCTATATTACAATTTAGGAAACATTACTCTCTGGAATATAACTTGCACATATTGTGTACACTCTTGAAACAAAAAGACTTACCCAGGTTGATAATTAATGTGAGGAAATTAGGAGTTTTAAAAGACACCTTTTAGCACCCAACAATCGCATGTTATGATATGGGAACCTACGATGATATCTAAAATTAGGGTTTCTAGGTATGTATTCTAAGATTCTTATACTCCATGAAGATGCATTTGTTCCATATTTCTTAGGGATTCATGACAAAAGTTATTCAGATGGCTAAAAAATTAGATCTGGCATCATTTGCATAAATATGACAAATTGATGTATGAAAATTTTAGTTTTTCTCTTATACTCACCACTGCACAAACTTGTGGATATTTATGATGTTTTGTTTTATTTGTGGCATGAGTTATTTTTGTCCGGAGGAAAAGAAACACATGTTTATACATATCGATTCCTATTTTTCATGCACATTTATGGGGGAACATTTTGTACACATGTTTCATGAAAGAAAATGGAGAGACAAGGAGTTTTTGGGAGGCATAGGGAGATGTCATTTATCGGTATACTTATAACTATGACATGATGGCTCATTGATATTTTGTTTTATTGTTCTATGATGTTAGTCTTGGAACATGCATGGTTGGTACTATTTGTGTATGGTATATTGGCATGGTTATTATTTTTACACATGTTTAGATGATCATTTTTATTATGGAACAAAAAGGAGGTCCCACCTACTAGGGTAAAAAATTAAGTTTTATAAATTAATTAATTTATTATTCCTTCAGAACATCCATTCCTCTCTCTTTCTAATCAATTCATATTAGAAAATAAAACATAATAAAATATTTTAAACAACAAACTTCCCAAATATATTTTCAATTCTTTTAAACAAGGATTAGATCTATGAAGGAGGGAGAGACAGAGAGACCTATGAAGAGAGGTATGCCATAAATTTCTAAGTTGTCATTCCATCCTCTGATTTTATTTTCTTAAAAGTTGGAATCTAATCTTGATTGTGACAAAAATCTCATTTCACCAAGGGGAGACAAATTAGAGTGACTCCATTAATATTTTGAAGGAAATTTTTGTTGGTTTTAACTTTGTACATAAATTATCTGTAAATGAATTCTTAAAAACAAAAAACAAACAATAACGAGAGCATAAAACATAAAACAGACATACACGAAGATTTTTCCCCTGGATCCAAAATCGGGACTACTAGCTTGATTTTTCATTAGATTCCTTTTAGTGTTACAACACATATATATACATGTCGAAGCATTGATAAACCCCAATCCATTAACCCTGGATTAGAACATAGCCGTATTTCCCTTGACCGGATCTACAAAATACCAGTGGCATAAAACCAACATGGCCCGAAACCATGTGAAGACCCATGCACAAAACCATAGGTGGGTCCACCCACCTAAAATAGAGTCCAAAATAATTTTCCCAGGGTGCTACCCCGGACCCCATTCATGGGGCTACCCGCCCACTCCAAACCCCTATACAAGTGGGGTTGTTGCCCCCTCTGTGACCCCCCCGCTGCGCTTGATGCAACAAACAGGGAGGGGCTATCGCCCTCCCTATTACACCCCCACCCCCGCACGCGTGAGACTACTCATGGAAATAATATAACACACACCCAACACTTTTCATGTATCCTATGTCTTTCTGATCTATTTTAGTGTTGTTTGAAGGTCTGGTCATCTTTTAACTAGTGCTATAGTTATATTTTTGCAGAGAAAAATCTACCCATAATTTTACTTGCTTGAATGATTTCAATTAGTTGCCATCCTTTATTGTTTTCCATTATATTTTATATGATTTGATTTTACATTGAAGTAGTTTTTTCTTGGGATTGGTCAAATACTTTCATAGAAGTATGCCTTTCAAGATTTTGGTTGTACTTTTTGTTATTAACAAAATCAACCTTCTATTTACATCTTCATTACTATGCATATTTCCGTCCTTTTATTATATATTTTTACAACAACAACCTCTCTTTGTTCTTCATAATTTTCGTAGCTTATGCTCTATGGAATTTAGGGCCATCAAACATATATTCTCACTAACTCACTACTTTAATTAAATCTAATTTTTATTTTTTGTTTGTTTCTTTTTTCGTATGATTCGTTGTAAATGCTATATTCTTATCATGTACATTTTTTTTTTAAATGTAATTTATCTCATCCTGTAACATAGATATTTCTCATAAAAAGAAAAGAAACGTACATTCCCTATCTCATTATCTCATTGAGTTAACGAGATTGAAGGAGTTGAGTTGTTAAAGTTAAATTAACTTAAAAAATCATCAACATGAAGAAAGGAGGGGTGAGAGAGGATCCCACAGGGGATTCCTTAAAGAATTTTTTTTTAGAGGATCAGGCAGATCCATTTATAGGCAGAGATGCTACAAAAGTCGCAGGAAAATTACAAGTGTAAGCATGATCGACAGAGAATAGAGAAACCATCCAAGGTGAAAGACATATTATGGTTGCAATTGAACAAGGAGATGATATAGGGGTCATACAATTGGGTACTGTCATCCTGACATTCTGTTATGTGTATGAGCTCATTATAACTCATACTTCTCCCTTTGCAAGTCTAAACATATTAGTTCCTCATGTCAAGCCTTGAAAATAAAAAAAAGTTCCTAAAAGTCTCTTAAACTTTGGTATCGCACTTTCTGGCTATCTTGCCTACGGTCCCACACCCAATGTTCAGCTATCCTACGTACCTGAACGCACTTTATCTTTGTTATAGGTGCGGACCCCTTTAAGATTAAAAAGGTGCAAGTAAATTCCAAAAAGCTCAATTAAAGTAAAATCTGGAAGCTTCTAGAATGGATTTTGCGGTGGCAGAACCACTCTTGTGAGGTGCGTGAATCCCTTACCTTATGGAGCTAATCCCTTGATGTGAGGAGCTTATCCCTTTGAAGGAGGATTCTATCCCTTCATACTTGGAATATAAAACCTCTTCTTTTCTACTATAAAAGGAGGCATTGGGTAGCCTCAAAGGGAGTTGAAGCTTTAGAATATTTGAAGTTAAGTGCTGTTGGGATTTAGACTCAATTGATTAAGACTTTTGTGAGGAGAGATTACATACCTCTATTAGTCTTGGTTGGAGGAGTGCAGAGCTTATCAAAGTAAAGGAGATTCCTGCTTCGGACCCCGGAAAGTCCTATGCAACATCAAGGCTCAGGTTGTAAGGATTTTCTTCTTTTGAAATTAATACAAATATACCCATTTTTCTCAATAAGCTTTCAATCAATGGTTTATTTCATAGATTCCTTGATCACTATGATAAGCATGGTTTATGATGATTTCTATACAGGTGCTATGTAATATTTTGCTTGTTTGTGACTGCAGGTTTACGAGGAAAACTCCTTCAAGCGCGCGAGGGACAACAATGACTTCAATCAAGCACTGGAAAAACGATAAGTCCTTAACACCTCTATAGAGATTTCCGTAGATCGTATATGCTTAGAGAAAGATTAGTCTATTTGGATGTTTGTTGCTAGATAATTTTAGTATTAGGGAGATCGGTCTTGTCCGCAAGACATATTAATCCTCCAACAAATTGGCAACTCCACTGGGGAAGAACTTGTTGTTTTTGGTTCTCTTTTATTTTGATTTGAGGAAACGTTTTTCCTAGTTTTTGATTGATAGACATCTACCTAGGTAGCTTAGGTTTTCTCTGTTTTTGAAAATTTTGAGATCTTTTATGTTTTTCTTTAATTTTTCCTGGGACCGCACTTTGTCTTCTTTGCACAGTGCAGGCAATTTCGCATTTTTGCTTTAGTAAACAGTGCAGTACTGCACCTGTTCCTTTTGCAAGACTACGGACCTTGTTAAAATTTTGAAAAACATTCAGATTTATTTCTTTAGTTTATCTTTATTTTAATTTAGAGTTTTTGATTTCTGCCCAGATTGATGATTTTTTCTGTCAAAAGCTTCATGTGAATGAATCTTAGTAGTTTTGGTGTTTTGATGATTTTCTAGAAGTTTTGCGTTTTGGATTGTCTTTCGCTTGGTGTTTGTAGCTATTCAAAGCATTGAATGTTTAAAATACCTGAGATTACATTGGTCTTTTGTCTTTTGCTGAATCTGGCCTGATTGTGAAATCATCCTTTATTGAGAAATAGAATTGCCTGTTTCTTTGCAAATCTTCGAAAAGAAACTTTGTTATTGGTTTTTGAATTTCATTTTTTATAAAAACATAATTGAGTGTTTTTGATCTGTTTGTTATTTTGAACAAATAGATCCTTAGTTTTCTGAATAAATAAGTAAAACATTCTTCAAAAAAATTGTAAAGCTTTTATTCAAATAGGTTATTAAAATTTGTAGGTCTCAGAATTAGTTTGATAGTTTTGAGTGTTTTTCATAGAATTTTGTAGATCTCTTTTGAAGAAAACTTGTTCTGTAGCTTCAAGTTTTTGAAAGTAAAAGGATTTTCTTATTAGCTTTGATAGTTTGTTTCATTTTTGAGTTATTGATGAAAATACAAAAATATTTTCTTTCAATTGCTCTTAATGTTTAAAGAAGGAATTGCTCAATAAAAGGATTGCATTCTCCAACTTTTCCTTAATTAGAATTTCATTGAAAGGAAACAATCTGATTATCATTTTTAGGTGCATTTTAGTGTTTTTGGAAGTCGAGTTTTCACACCATCAAAGTTTCACTTCCGCACCCATTGACTTAAGAAACAGCTCTTAAAAGTAACACTTAATTAAAATCCATCTAGCAATCTTTTTATTTTCTAGGGCTCTTATCACCAACATAGCTTAGGCTAGTATCTTGGAGTAGGGAGTAATTAACTCTCCAAGGTAGTAAAACAAACAAGTAGACAAATCTTGCGGTAGGAAATAAACCTAATCGTAATTTGTATAATCTGGGAAGCTTCTCTTAAAGAAGTCAATCACGAGATCATGTCCAAACCTTTGAGACAATCAATTTTGTCTCATTGGGGAAGATAGAAGATTTTATGCGTATTACAAACGGTAAACCTCGGATTAACCATTGTCGAGGAGCCTGGGGTCACTTGTCGGTAAACCTCGGATTAACCATGTCGAGGAACCTTCAAGGGGATTGAGCTTGCTACTCTGCCCTTGCGCATGAGATCGAATCGTAGACTGTTCCCCCAGTTATATTTGTTAGTGTTGGTAACCTTAGTGTCCATTATCTTAAGATTATTTCCTAAGGTGACGGTGAAGGAAAGATCTCACTGTACCTGGAGCAGACGTCGACTAGACTCACTTGGACTCTCTGGGGGGTTATCTTCACACGAGATGGTTTTGTGAGGAAACTTGTGCCAGTATATTTCATTAAGCAGGTTGTCGGGGTAACTGTTCCAACCGCTCTTTCTGTATTAAATTTCTACTAAGTTGGATTTCATCACCAACTAGTGTTTTTAGTACGGGGAGTTACTGTTTGTGTGTGGTTTGAACTCCTAGATTTTTAAGCGTGTGTTTCAGCTGTTTGTTTCTTTAGAGACTTTAGGTGTTTTCTTTGAAATTTTCTTTGTTTGCGTGTGATTAGTTAAATAATTAATCGTGGCGGAATTGCCGAGACAATCCCGGAGACTACAAGGGAAACCCCCTGAATATTCACCAAGTCAACTTGAAGGGCTTCGTGCTCTGGTATCGTCTAGTAGCGGTAGGATTAAATCAACAGAAGTTGGAACTTCATCCATAGTGGTTCATCCTGATTATCAAACACCCATAACAAAACACATTCAAGAGCCGATTTCAGTTTCTGAAGTTACTGGTAGTATTTCTCCTGCCAGTGAATGGGCTGACGAACCTGAAATCTCTGAACCTGAAACTGAACCTTTTGTTTTGGAAACATCTTCGGGATTTATTTCACCAACTTCCAGCGATCTTGGTTCACCTAGGGTAAGAAATATTGTCACTGACGATCTTCCATCTGGACTAATTTCTATTGAAGAACTCACTAATCCAGACGAAGAGTTATCTCTTCCCAATTCCCCTCAATCGTTACATCTTAGGGAACGTGAATCAATTTTCTATAGCCCTATTCGAACTACTGCTTGGTACTTATCTTTAACTAATTTTTTAGAGAATCCGGGTCTTGCTTTTTCTCCACCTCGAGTTCCATTTCATCCAACACCCAAAGGTTATTATCCGTCATCCATTATGGCAGGAGAATCATCCATATTTTCCCAAACACTGGAATCATTTTTACATGGTGGTCCTTCTGTTCCTTCGGGATATCAGTCTTTGTCTGGTACTTTCTCGGGGGCAGCTCCTCAACTGATTGAAAGCGTGTTATCATCTAGTTTAAGTGGAATTAAAACTGAAATGTTGAACGAAGGGAAAATTTTTATGATGTCTGGTAATATTCCGAATCCGCAACCTCAAGGCAGTCAGGTACTGCCTGGAGGGCAATCTCAGGGAAATCAGTTACCGCCTGGGGGGCAACCTCAAGGTAGTCAGTTACCGCCTGGGGGGCAACCTTCAGGAAGTCAGTTACCACCTGGGGGTCAACCTCAAGGTAGCTTTTTCCCAGGAAAAACTGTGGAATCATATTATTTTGGGGGACAACCCCAAGGGCAGTACATACCTCAGGGTTATCAACCTTCAGGACAGTACACACCCCAGGGTCAACCCCAAGCTCAATATGCTCCTCAGGGTCCTTATCAACCCCAGCTTCAGTACGCACCTCAGGGTTATCAACCTCAAGGTCAGTACCTAATTCAAGGTTACCAACAGCCTTCTGGTCAGTCATCTTTTCAAGGAGCCAGAAATTTACCACTTACTTATCAACCCTACGTTCAACCAGGTTATGGTCCTTATGTTCAACCTTCTACGGGACAATATACTGGAATGAATATGGTGTGGGATCCATCCCAATATCAACAGCCTATGTAGCCTAATGTGCAGTTACCTTTTCAACTTGGACAACCTTTGGTTTCTGGTCCAACCCAGCAACCTGTCCAGCCTACTATTCAAACTCCTGCACCTAGTTCTGTTCAGCAGGCTGGGCCTAGTTCACCTCAGACTCCGCCTCAAACTGCTGCAATTGCTGCTACGTCTGTCCAACCTGTAACACCTATTTATGGAGTATCTGTAACGCCAAGTTCATATATCCCTGCATCCGTGCAAATCCCTCAAGTCTCTGTACCCCAGTCAGGGCCTTTCGTTCAGACTTCGGTTCAGATGCCTGGAGGACAAGCTGGTACAAGTACAGTTGTCACAATTCAACCACAATTCACGTATCAACCGTACCAGGGATATCCTCAATTCGGTCCCGGCTCACAAAATCCAAATTATCAGTATCAACCGTACCTTGGCTACATTGATCAGCAGCCTCAACAACCCCAACTTGGTCCGGTTAATCCTGGTTTTCCAGAAGGTTACATGATTCCTAACGCAAATCCAATTCCCAGTTATCGTGGGTATCCACCTCCTGGAACTGCTTTGGCTACTCAAGGTTTTCGAGAACCTAACCGTCAATTACCATTTATTGCAACTTTGGATTTACCTGATTTGACGCGCCTTACGAATGATCCAATTTTCTATTATCCGTATTGGCCACCAATGCCACATAAGTTTCCCAATGATATACCGAAGTTTGAAGGTAAGTCAGGAGAGGATCCATCAAATCATGTCATGAATTATCACCTCTGGTGTGCGTCTAATTCAATTATTGATGATTCGATTCGCTTACGTCTTTTCCAAAGAACTCTTATTGGTCTTGCAGCCAAATGGTACATTGAATTACCACGAGGCTTGTTTCATTATTTCAGTCAATTAGCAACTGCCTTCTTGACTCACTTTCAGTTGCCTGTCAGATACGAAAATGGCACGGAATTATTAACTTCACTTAAGAAATCTACGTCTACGTATATTTCTGATCATATTCATGAATGGCGATGTAGAAGGCGTTTGGTGAAAGTTTATATTCCAGATCAAATTTTGGCAGAATGGTTTGTTAAATCATTGTTACCCAAGATCACTGAAGATGTAGCTAAGGCCGGTGTTGTTACTAAAGAGCAAGTGATTGCTCAAGCTCAGTACCTTGATCTCGTTTACACGCAGTCAGGTACTTTACACGAAAAAATCCCCGACCTTCCAAAACAAGGTCAGATAGTTGTTGCTCCTTCAGGGTCTCATGCTGCTGATGGCATGATTGGTACAGTCAATACGAAAAGTAAGAAGAAATCTTCAAAGAATTCTTCTCCTATTATAACCTTACCAGATTCCCCGAAAGGAGAATCTTCCCCTGAAATTTCTGCCGACATTCACGTCGTAGAGACATCTACGGCTAAATCTAAATCCGGTGGTAAAAAGAAAGGGAAGGGTAAAAACAAGAAAAATTTGAAAGAGAAAACTGATAAAAATGAATCCAATGATGAAAAGCGCAAGCCTCATTACCCTTGTTACATTTGTGATGAGGATCACTTCACTAAGGAATTCCCACATCGTGCAGAGGTTGCAAAATTCGTCAAAGGTTCACAACAACCTACTGTCTTGAAGGATCCTTTTCCAACTCAAGATAGCAAGATGGTTGGTTCCACTTTGACTGCTTCAGAAGAACCTATTTTGATGATGTCTCATGTAAGGATTGCGACGCGATCGCAAGATTATGGTACTAAGAGTCCTGTTGATGGGAAGGAAGTAGAATCTTCTAATGCAAATACATCAACTACACCTCCTCCTGTTTCTGGTCTACTATAGATCGAGAAACAAAATCCAAACTTAATAATCAAACCGCCTGCTAAAGGTGTTCTTTGTAAATCAGCTTTCAATCCACATGCGAGAGCTGCTCAGAATTACAACATTGTTGAAGACTTAGCTATTTCCCCTTCAGCAATGTCGGCTTTGGAAGTGTTGCAATCATGCCCAGCACAGCGTAAATTGCTTTTGTCTGCTATAGGAGCTGTAGATGTTCAGGATTCTAATCTTATAATCTTCGTTTTAGAAAATAGTACACCTCATATACCTCATCAAATGGCTTTCCAGATACTAGTGTTAGTAAAAAACAGACCAATCTATTGGACTGTGATTGATGAGGGAGCTCCAACGTGTATTATGTCGATTCAGTGTTGGAAATCGCTTGGTTCTCCTACACTTAACCAATCTCCGACGATTCTTAAGGCTTTTGATGGTCGAGGTTTCCACCCTTTTGGTATTTTGTAGGATTTACCCATAGGGGTTGAAGGTAAAACCGTAAATCTAGATGTGGAAGTGGTTGATGCCCCTCTAGATTACAACCTTCTTCTAGGTCGCAGTTGGTCTTATGCGATGACTGTTGTTGTTTCTTCGGTCTTTCGACTCATAAAATTTCCATATCAAGGAAAGATCATCACAATAGATCAGTTAACTTATTTCTCTTCCGACCCAGCCTCTACAGAAACAATCCAGCATGTTGGTAAAGCGACTATCCCTTATAAGGATGTTGGAGTAGGATTAGTTAAAGATTCTGGTTTACTAGGAACTTTTTCCTTTCCTCCTCCTAATGTATCGCCTGCTGTTGCAACTATTCACATGATTTCGTCAAATACTATTATGTTTGATGATCCTTGGATCATACCTTCTGATTCCGAGTTAGATTCAATTGAGGGCATGATGCCTTTGAGTCCATTTGAACTTGCATACCAGGCCGTACAATCACTTTCCGACACCTCTTCAACTGGAATCGATCCAATGAATGGGATCTCTGAGGAATCACTTTCTATATCCAGTTCAGCCACAACGACATTTCCGGATGTTGTTCATACTGATGAGAAAATTCGTGAATTTTTTTCTGTTGATGATTTACCATGGGAAGATCTGCATCACCGATCTTCGTTTTTACCTGAACCAGATAATTTTGAAGATGATTTCACTTCAATTTTTAATGCTGAATATGTCAAAGAACCCCAGAATCCATTGCAAAATCCTGATTCTGAATTAAATTTGGAAAATATTTCTCAAACGGTTCCAATTGACATTTCAGTAAAACCAGGAATAATTGAAAACATTCATATAGGTGCTTGCTGTACTGAAGATGAAATTAAAGCTTATAAAGCCCTATTTCAAGAATTCCGTGATGTGTTTGCCTGGTCTTATGAAGAAATTCCAGGAATTGATCCGTCAATCGTCGTACATGAAATCAAGACTTACCCGGATGCCAAACCTGTTCGTCAACGTTTACGTCAAATACATCCTAGAAAAGCTGCTGCTATCAAAGCGGAAGTTGAAAAACTGCTGCGTGAAGGTTTCATTTATACAATTCCCTTAACGAATTGGGTATCAAATATTGTTCTTGTGACTAAAAAACAAGGAACAATACGAGTATGTATCGATTATAGGGATATTAATCGAGCCTGTCCCAAAGACAATTATCCAACTCCCTATATCGATCAAATAATCGATGATTGTGCCGGTAGCGAAATGTTTTCCTTTATGGATGGCTTTTCCGGGTATAATCAAATAAACATACTCCCTGCTGATCGGCCAAAAACAACTTTTATTTTTCCATGGGGGACATTTGCTTATCGCAAACTACCCTTTGGATTGAAGAACGCTGGAGCAACTTTTCAAAGGGCAATGTCTTATGCGTTTCATGACATTAAGCACATTGTGCAGCCGTATCTCGATGATTTACCTGCTCATTCATCATGCAGGGCCGACCATATCACACACTTACGAGCTATCTTTATGAGGTGTCAGCATTATAAGATTAGGCTGAATCCACACAAATGTGTTTTTTGTGTCGATTCGGGTCGTTTACTGGGCTTTGTTGTCTCGAAATCAGGCATTCGCGTCGATCCGTCGAAGGTCGAAGCTATTATTAAATTACCTCCTCCTTCGAATTTATGCCAACTCCAAAGTTTGCGGGGAAAGCAAACTTTTTACGTCGGTTCATTCCTAATTATGCCGAGCTTACAAAGGGTTTCACCCTGTTGTTGAAACAGAATATTCAATTCTTTTGGGACGAGATCGCTTATCGATCTTTCGATGCACTTGTGAGTTTTAACACTGAACGAAGGGTATCTACAAACGAATCTTAAAAACAGAAGATAAACAATCGCGAGAGCATAAAACATAAAATAGATAAACACGGAGATTTTCCCTTGGATCCCAAATTGGGACGACACGGCTTGATTTTTCATTATCTTCCTTTTAGTGTTACAACACATATATATACATGCCGAAGCATACATAAACCCCAATCCATAAACCATGGATTAGAACATAACCATAGTTCCCTTGACTGGATCTACAAAAATACCAAGGGCCGAAAACCATCGTACCCCAAAACCATGTGCAAAACCATGCACAAAACCATGGACGTGGACTACCCACCGGAAATTAAGGACCAAAAATTTTTGTGGAAAGAATATAACACATACCCAACATTCTCCCACTTGTTGTTTTCTTTCCACAGGGGGTCACAAGAGAGCTTAGTCATTGGCCCAATTCTTCAACACCCATTGTTCCTCTACACCAAGAGAACTTCTGAGTGCTCACAGACTTTGTTAATGCATCTGCAACATTCTTCAAAGTGTCCACCTTTACCAGCAACACCCTTTTAGCCTCGACCATATCTCTAACAAAGTGATATTGAACATCAATGTGCTTTGTCTTTGAATGATAAGCAGGGTTCTTAGCCAAGAAAATTGCACTTTGGCTATCACAGTCTATCCTTATAGCTTGCTGTACCAACCCCATGCTTGAACACAATCTCTGCAACCAAACTGCTTCATTGCTTGCATGAGTGGCTGCTATGTATTCTGCCTCTGTAGTTGAAAGAGCCACTACAGACTGTCTTTTACTCATCCAACTGACTGCGCCTCCAAATAGGCTAAACACATACCCACTTGTAGATCTTCTTTGGTCCAGATCTCCAGCCCAATCTGCATCAACAAAACCACGAATGTCCAACATTCTTTCCAATCCTGGTCTTCCCTGGTAGCACAAGCCATAATCACTAGTGCCACGTAAATATCTGAAAACACGCTTCACTGTTGTCCAATGCTCCTTCCCTGGGTTTGACATAAACCTGCTCAATACTCCCACTGCATGTGCAATGTCTGGTCTAGTACAGACCATTGCATACATCAAGCTACCCACTGCACTTGCATATGGAACATGGGACATATACTCCTCTTCTTCTTGTGTGTTGGGACACTGTTCAGCAGACAGCTTTACACCTACAGGAATAGGAACCTTCACCGGTTTACTATCCTGCATATTTAACCTCTACAATATAGTCTCGACATACTTCCTCTGGTTTAACCAGAGCTTCCTCTTTGCCCGATCTCTCTTAATTTCCATGCCCAAAATATAGTTTGCAGCACCCATATCCTTCATGTCGAATTTGGAGAATAGTTGGGTCTTCAAATCCTGGATAATTTCTTTGTCATTTCCAATCAACAACATATCATCCACATACAAGACCAAATAAATAACACGGTCACCAATTAATTTAAAATAAACACAGTGATCCTCCTTGCTTCTGGTGAAGCCAAGTCCTCGTATATAGGTATCAAATTTCTGATACCACATCCTTGGTGACTGTTTTAACCCATACAGAGACTTCTTCAACTTGCATACCAGTTCTTTCTTACCCTTCACCATAAAGCCTTCAGGTTGCTTCATGTAGATCTCCTCTTCTAGATCTCCGTGAAGAAATGTTGTCTTCACATCCATCTGTTCTATCTCAAAATCAAATGCAGCAGCAACAGATAAAAGTAATCTAATAGAAGTAACTTTGGCAACAGGAGAAAAAAATATCACCAAAATCAATTCCCGGCACCTGGGAATAACCTTTCGGTACCAACCGAGCTTTGTATTTCTCCACCTTGCCTTCTACATTCATCTTCTTCTTAAACACCCATTTGCTCCCAATGGGCTTCCTTCCAGCCGGCAACTCCACCAGATCCCATGCATCATTTTTGTGCAAGGATGCCATTTCATCAACCATGGCCTCCTTCCCGAGTTTTCCATCCTCTGAATCTACTGCCTGCCTGAAAGTTTTGGGTTCATCATCAGTTATAGTTAAGGCAAAACCTGAACAGAAAGCAGATGGACTATACCTTTCTGGTTGCCTTCTTTCCCGAACTGATCTTCTTAAAGCTGGAGTTTGTGGCTCATCATCTTCTGAGTCTTCTTCTGTTGTAGAGTCCGATTCATCCTCCTTTAGCTCAAACTCTATCTTCTCAGGTTCCTTTGGTAGGACTTCATGTTTAACAACATCTTTCACTTCTCTAAACACCACATCTCGATTGTACACAACCTTCCTTGTTTTTGGGTTCCAAAGCTTGTAACCCTTTAAACCATCCTTATACCCAATAAAGATGCACCTTTCAGATTTATTATTCAACTTGGTCCTTTTCTCCTTTGGAACATGTACATATGCATCACATCCAAATACCCTTAGATGTGAAAGAGAGGGTTTCTTACCAGTCCATACCTCATGTGGGGTCTTATCCTCCAACGCTGATGAAGGTGATATGTTAACTAAGTAACATGTAGTCTCCACTGCCTCTGCCCAGAATTCTTGTCCTAACCCGGTACCACTGAGCATGCTTCTTGCCTTTTCCATCAGTGTTCTGTTCATTCTTTCTGCAACTCCATTTTTCTGAGGTGTGTATGGAGTAGTCTTCTACCGTGCTATACCACACTTCTTATAGAACTCTTCAAATTCCTTCTTGCAGAACTCCCCACCATTATCTGTCCTTAGCGCCTTTATCTTCTTCTCTGTCTGGTTTTCCACCAGAGCCTTAAATTCTTTAAATCTGTCAAAAGCTTCAGATTTCTTCCTCGAGAAATATATCCATGTATTCCTTGAGAAGTCATCTATGAATGAAACATAGTACACAGACTTTCCCAGTGATGGAACTGACACAGGTCCAAACACATCACTGTGCACAAGCTCTAATATCTTGTTCGCCCTCTTAGCACCAGAAGGAAAACTCACCCGATTTTTCTTCCCATATACACAATGTTCACAGAAATCGAAATCCAGAGAGAAATTAGACATACCTTCTACCATACCATTTCTATGCAGTATCCGAAGGCCCTTCTCTCCAATATGTCCAAGCCTTTGATGCCATAGCATTGTCTTTTCTCCAGACACAGCTAGGCTTTCCGTCCCACTTTCAGGAACCACAGAACTGTTACACCCATCAATAACTGTGCTACCTTGTAGCTTGTATAGAGTTCCAGTCCGAACTCCCCGCATTAATACCGATTGCTCCAAGACCATCTTGCGAGGCATCTTTCTCGAACCTTTGTTTTTACACCTCCATCCATATTGCTTGCAATCAGATTTAGAAACGTGCGAGGATATGCGAGGAACACACCAGGAAGTGTTCTAATCCTTCCACCTTGTAGCTCCAGCTTTACCTTTCCACGTCCGATGATTTTGGCCTTCCTATCATCCCCTAGGAAGACATCACCATCATATTTCTCATACTCACGGAACCACTCCCTATGGGGAGTGAAGTGAAAGGATGCACCTGAGTCAATCAACCATGACTCATGATCTACATGTGTATTTGAAGAAGAAGCCAAATACACATCCCCACCTTCATCAGAGGTGGTTTTTGCCTCTGCAGAAGGAGCATCATCAGATCCCTTTCCTTTCTCAGGAGCTTTAGATCTGCATTCCTTTTTGTAGTGTCCTTCCTTTCCGCATTTCCAGCACACCTTTACAAACTTTCCAGGAGATTTAGATCTCCCTCTAGATTTGGATCTCCCACTCGAAACCTTATTCTTGTTTCTGTTATGGGACCTTCCTCGTACAGATAAGGCATCTCCATTCTGACCCTCCATATTTCTCCGTCTCATTTCCTCCGATAGCAAGGCTGAGACAATGTCATCAAAATTCAAGGTAGTTGTATTACTACCTATTGCAATAACCAGACTGTCCCACGAGTCTGGTAGAGAGCACAACAAACTGATGCACTTATCTTCATCTGAGATTTTAATATCAACAGATGACAGTTGACTTACCACAGTATTGAAGGCGTTCAGATGCTTTGTCACCGAGTCTCCATCCTTCATCCTCAGGTTATACAGCTTTTTTCGCAGGAACAACTTATTCACCAAAGACTTAGATTGGTACAAAGTCCCAAGTTTTTCCCACAAGGTCTTCGCCGTAGCTTCCCCAGATACATTCAACAATACTGAATCTGAGACACACAACCGTATTGTGCTCTTAGCCTTCCGATCCAGTTTCTTCCAGTCTTCATCTGACATTGCCGTTGGTTTAGTACCTAGATCTACCGTGATCCACTGATCTTTATCCACCAGCAGATCCTCCATCTTGAGCTTCCACAACTCAACACTCTGACCATTAAATTTCTCGATCTCTATCTTTACGCTCGCCATCTTCTTTCACCACAAGAATCGATCCACGCGGATCTTCCCTTTGAATAGGGTCTACCTCGAGAACAGAACTAAAAACCCTCTCAATACAATGAGCGTCCCCTTGAAGCTTGAAACGGCTACGATACCAAATGTAGGTTTTAACCCTGAACGAAATTATCTACACACGAATATTATAACAGAAAATAAACAATAGCGAGAGCATGAAACATAAAACAGATAAACACAGAGATTTTCCCCTGGATCCCAAATCGGGACGACCAGCTTGATTTTTCATTATATTCCTTTTAGTGTTACAACACATATATATACATGCCGGAGCATACATAAACCCCAATCCATTAACCCTGGATTAGAACATAACCGTAGTTCCCTTGACCGAATCTACAAAAATACCAGGGGCCGAAAACCATCGAACCCCAAAACCATGTGCAAAACCATGCACAAAACCATGGACGCAGACTACCCAGCGGAAATTAAGGAACCAAAATATAACACATACCCAACAACACTTAAATAGGGTGACCCATTTTCTTTGATATTGCATCCTCCCAACTAC